>PITA01002270.1:18770-151308 GCA_004023965.1 Spilogale gracilis | reverse complement strand
GTGCATGGCTAGGAACTCCCATAGACTGTCTATATGTTGAGCTTTGGAATCCAAGAATGATACTCCTCCAAGGACATGTTCATTGTCAAGAGAAACAAACAAACAAAAACCACTCCATATACTGGAGGAGACAAGTGAAATAAACCATGTTCTGAAAAGCATAAATGCATATCATGTACTTATTTGAGGATAGCAAAGGCTGTTCCCTGTTCCAACCTTGAGCTTTCAGGAACTTACCATAGAATTGGTATACCTGGGCACTGTGGTGTACAGTACAATTCTGAGCTAAAAACAATAAAAACAAAGAGTAATAATTAGGAATTTGCCATTTTACTTCATGGTTTTACTCATGGATTTATGAACTTACATTTGGAATCATGCATTATGTCTATCTAAGCCAAGGCTTCTAAAATAAGTGAACTATTTAAATTAGTAAACATGACTATACACAAAACTACAGAGGGGACAAGAGGACACATCTGAACATTGTACTTGCATATGAACAAAATGCTGTTAGCACATAAACATAAGGTTTGTATGTACCCGAGACACACCCAGAGCCTGGATAGGCCTCTGTCATCTTATGTAAGGCATGTCTGGGAGAACAACAGAGCCCAAGTGCACAGTGAACAACCAGGAAAACACAAACCTTGAAATAATGAGGGCAGCCTGGCTTTCCTAACTTGTGGTGCAGTGAGCACAAGATGTGAGGACCTTGGGGCTACACTACAGCAAGGCGAGGCCCCACAGAAAGTAATTAATAACTTGCCTTGCTGGGAGGTGTCTGGAATTAGGCAAACCCTTTCTTCTTTTTGTGTTTATCCATCTAAAAAGGGCAGTCTTTTTAATCAGGAAGATTTGAGGAAATACCCTCACTTTAGCCATGTGAGCACAACAGAAGAAAGGATTAAATGGTTTTTGTAACAAGAAATAGGCTAAAATTATATCCTCCCTCTGCAAACTAAAATATTAGTTACTACCTGCTATATATCTTCACTCTTTGTTTTTCTTTACTTTTATTAGTTCCTCCATTCTAGTTGCTTTTAATATCAGAATCAAATCAATTGGTAACTATGAAGGTTTGAGGACTCTATTCCATCTCCATGTTTTTCCTTCTGTTTGCACAAATCGTAGGGGTGCCATGTTTGGAGAGAAAACACATTCCAGACCAAAGGCTGTGCATGGGGATTTGTATAGCTCTCAAGCACATGACCACACTCGGTAGTATAGCTGGGAATGGCTGAAGTAATTATCACATGCCTGACCTGGACAACATGAAAAGAGCACAGGTCTAAGTAATGAGGGAAGGACAGGAAAAAGTAAAAGTATGTGTGAGCCCTCGGTGAACCATTAAAAGGGGGACATTCCAGAACTGAAATAGCTTGACCCAATTAACTTCAAGTGTTCCTGTCACCTGAGCAAGGTGTACAGACATTACTCATAAAGCAGGGCCTGCTGGATACCAAGCACTGCACCAGCTGCTGGGACACTGAGTGTCTCTGCCCCCACTAAGCTTATAGGAGGGCAGGAAACATGGACACTCAGAAAATGATGTGTTAAGAGTGGTGACCAGGGTCTCATGGCAGCAGAGGGGAGGGCATCGAACCTAGATGTGGCATCCAGGAAGACCTTTCAGGAGGCAGCAACAGCTAAGCTACAGCTCGATGGAAATGAGTGTCTAGAGGAGGAGCAACACCTGCAGAGGGAGAATCCTCTGAGTAGAGAATCCAGAGAGAAGAGAGTGGGAGGCTTCTGACGAACTGAGAGAAATTCAGCTTGGCTGGATGGTAGAGGGGAGTCTAGAAGAGGAGCAATCCTCACGGGGGCTTGGAGGTCACATTAGGGACTTTGGGAGTTGAGAGCAGAAGAGAGTCCGCGGAGGGTGATTGAGACAAGTGAGTGAGACCAGCTGCACAGAAAGACAGCTCTGACTGGAGTGGAAGGACAGCGGCCGAGGTAAGACTGCAAGTCATACCAAGGGGTATTGCAGTGACGTATGGAATGGGACGCACAGAACCACAACGGAACTGCTATAAAGAATCACTGCTACTTTAGTAGCTTAAAACAACACATTTATTATCTTAGAGCTCTGGAGGTCTGAAGTTCAAAACGGGCTACCATCAAGGAGTTATCAGGGCCGTGTGCCTTGCTGCAGGCTCAAGGAAGAAACTTTCCTCATTTTTTTCTAGCCTCCAGCAGCTGACATACTCCTTTCTCATGGCTCCCTTTCTCCATCTTCACACTCAGCAACTCAATTTTCCCTCAGAATGTCAACTCTCTGGTTCTGAATCTTCTGTCTCCTACTTTTCCCTTCAAGGATGCTGCCGTGACATTGGGCCTACCTGAAAAATTCGGGCCAATCTCTTGAAGATTAGCCAATTAGCATCCTTAATCCTATCTTTTGGATTTAGTGCCCTCAGCCTTGGAACATAAGGTATTCAGATTGGGGATGAGAGAACTGGCATCTTTGGGAGTCACTCACCTCCTCCCACAGTGGCTACTGCAAAAAGTGAAGGGATTCAGGAAGAACTCAGGAAGCAGAGGTAAAAACACTCAGTGATTCATGATTCCCTGGAGAACAGCTGTGTGCTCAGTCAGTTCAGTTTGTGCTTCTCTCTGTTACCCATTTATAGCCTTGCATTATTTGGGGGGAAACATCTAGGGAGCTGACAAACCAAATCTTTACAATTTGGAAAATACAGAAAAAGAGATCAGAGCAGAAAGGGTTCAAGGAAAAATCTCAGTAAATGGCCAAGATTAAACTCTAGAAATAGTTCTGAGATCTACAACATACCAACAAAGGAGGGATTTCTATGCTCTACTCATAATCATGATGATTTCATCCTGGAAAATTCTGAGGGAAGTATTATCACTCACCTTTGATAGCTCTTTAGAAAAATCTCAGTAATTACCCACAAAACATCTAGTTTTAAACAATGTAACTTCCTGGTGATATTTCCAAGAAAAATTACCACATTTCCTCAATTCTAAAATGCACGTTTCCCAACATTATGTTTCTGAAATCAGGATGGATGTGGACACTTAAATTAGTGTTTCTTCTCTTTTTTTTCTCCCCTCTCAAAAGCTGTTTTCAACAGATGAAGTTTTTACAATTAGGGGTATGTGGTAATTGCATAATATCCTTCTAAATAATCAGCTGTTCTTCTATATTGGGTGACTGGTTATGTAAGAGCTTCTGCCAACACTGAATATAATTATTTCAGAATAACTGACCTAAAGATATCAAGTTCCATCCCTAAAACCTCTGAATATTACCTGATGTGGCAAAATCTTTACAGATATCATTAAGTTAAAGTTCTTGAGACAGGGAGATCACCCTGGATTATCAGGGTGGGCCCTAAATGCAACCCCATGTACAGGTCTCCCCTACCATCTGAAAGTAGAGTGTTCCTATTAAACCGTTTATAAACCAAAATGACACAACTGCCATTGATTTATATGGTAATATTTTTTAGCATTCCCAGACCCAAAAAATAACCTCCCTCAGGCTTTTTTTTTTTATTAAGACTTTATTTATTTATTTGACACAGAGAGAGATCACAAACAGGCAGAGAGGCAGGCAGAGAAAGAGGGGGAAGCAGGCTCCCTGCTGAGCAGAGAGCCCGAGGTGGGCCTCGATCCCAGGACCCCGAGACCGTGACCTGAGCCAAAGGCAGAGGCTTAACCCTCTGAGCCACCCAGACATCCCTCTCTCAGGCTTTTCTGGTATCATAGGCTACATCTTGCTAACAAAGGCACAAAATAAGTCAATATGAAGCCCAGATGCTCAGATACAGTTTAAAGCTACAACAGCTTGACTGGGAGATGCTCCTGGGGGGAAGCTTGCTGGGGCCACTCTTGGGCTCAGGGTACACACTGGCTCTATAAAGGCTCCGCTGCGAAACAAACACTGAACCCTATTTCCTCTTTTCCCCTTTTTTTCATAAGCAAAAATCTTCAGATTTCTTTCACTTAGTAAAAACAGGTACTAATGTAGGTCTTTCATATAAGAGAAGTGGTATAACATGAACGTTTGAAGACCAGGGACACCGGTCTCTTTGGAAGAGGGAGAGTCAACATACACAGAGGTGAAGGTCATGTGACAATGGAGTGGAGAGAGACTAGAAGATGCTGGCCTTGCAGGCCAGAGGGACAGAGGCCCAAGCCAAGGAATGCCAGCAGCCACCAGAGCTTACAGACTCTCTTCCTGAGCCTCCAGAGGGGGTATGGCCCTGCTGACACCCTGATTCTGTGATGATTCTGAACTTCTGGCTACAGAACTAGGAGGGAATACATTTCTGTTGTTTTCAGTCTCCATGTTTCCAGTAACTTGTTACAGCAGCCCTGGGAAACTAATACAACCGTTTTCTAACAGGAATTATTCAGCAAGACCAACTCCTTCAGGAGAATCCTAACTCCATTTCATGCCAATAAAACAATTCCATGGGGGCCTAGGGGAATACTTTTCTGTTCCATCTTCCTGAAGAAAACTGTACTTGTTCTTCTTGACAGCTTCAGTAATTACAGTGAACTTCTTGGTTGTCTTTCTAGCAAATCCCATGCTGCGACCCATGATGTAATGTGTGGACAGGAATGCAGACCACCCTCAACTCTAGGGTGGGCTCTGTTTTATGACCAGGTCAAAAACCCATTTCTCCAACCACAGTGATTGCCCTACTAAGACAGACTGTTAATAAGCAAATGACAGTACCTTTGCCACAGACATTGTTATAGACCCTGATCAGACCAATGAGTTGTGAGATGTTCGAGGAAGACAGCTCTTTGCCATTCCGGGATGGAAGTTAGAAGATTGGCCCTTTTCTCACTGGATATGAACAAAGAGGAAGCAGAACAGATCCAAAGATATGATGGATTCTGGATGATGATGTTGGTATACCAAATTCTTTACTAAGCATCTTATACAAGGTGTTTTACACATCTTATACAATTAATTTATTTAATCCTGTGAGACATAAAATATCCATAACAACCCTGAGACAAGTTACCAATCTTGAATCCAGTGTCATAAACCAACAAATTCCTTCTATTGTTTGAGTTTATCAATTATAATCACATGCATTCACACAGATACAGCTAGAGAGCTATGGGAGAGGGGGTACATACCACCACCTAAAACCATCACCAAACACTAAAAATCACACAACAGCATGAGAAGCAATCTCCCTGATTTTCCAACCAGTCTCCAAGTTGGAACCAGTCCAACTTTCTGCTTCCTCCTAGTTTGTCAAAATTATCTTGTTGGTAACACCTACATAACTGAACAGCATCACAATGCTTTACAACCCCATGATTTCCCACTGCATTTTAAATACCAGTGTTGCTTAGATATTCCTTCACTTGTGACTTATCACCTATCTTTTGAACTCTCCACTGCAACAATTCCAAATGTGTATTGCTTTCCTCTTGGGTCCTAATCCATTTCATCTTCCTGCTCCCACAAAGATCTTGCTTATCCTGTCACTGGGATGTGAACGTCCTCAACTTTGCCACTCCTCCTTTCTCACTCTGCCATGGACTATACCTGGATTTAGTTGCACCAAGCTCTTAGGTCAAGCTTAGCTCCCACATTTGTCTATTTGCCCAATCTCCAGACATCCTGCTGGGACTGTGCACTTAACAAGGGAACACTAAACTCATTCATGCCCTCTTCCCCTCATCAAAAATCTTGCTTTTCTCCTTGTACTCCACAGTATTATCCTAATTAGAACATGAAAAAAATGGAAATGGGAGTACATGGGGATAGGAGGCAGTTAAATCAGAATTTTCTGACTTGCAACCCTCAGAAAGATCTGGGTATTCCACTGATTTTTCCAACTACATTAGGAAGGGCTTTGTGTGGACAAGGATACTAACAGAACCAAGTCAGCTCTCTCATTGACATCTCACAATAAAGGGAAACTATTATGGGGGATCTAAAGGTCTGTAATCTTGCACATGCATAGCAACACTCCTGAGCAAGATCTAGAGAACCCCTTAGCTGTGCTGAGTAAGTAATAACAGGTTGGCAACAGGTTTCTACTGATAGTGTCAAGAAGCAAGAGGTCAAACATCATATATTTTTACAGTTCCCTAGCTTGGGAATCTCCCTCATATTCTTCACTCTCCTTAAGCCTTAAAACTGGTTCTCTTCCCTGGAATCATCATGCAAACAATCTTCTCCTCTGCATCCTACTGGGCAGGGTAGTCTCAACAGCCCTGTACTATGTGGTAGCATCTTCCCCCTTCTCTATCTGATGAAATCCTGCCCATCTTTCAAAGCCTAATACAAGTACTCTTTCCTCTGTGAATAGTACAATGACCTCTCTTTTCTACTTGTCCTATCAGGGAAGATTGGTCATCCTGGCTCAGATCCAGCATTCATACTCCCAATATATTTTTGCATGAATAGTAATGTATTGGCAGATGACCTTGACTTAACTCTGTGCTCTCTAGTGGATGAGGGAGGGGTGGGGCATGGGAGGGGGAGAACAGAGACATGATATCTTCTTTGTCCTTATACTTTCTGCTCCCCAAACTACTGTTGACCTATTTGGTTGAGCCAAGTTTCCTGAATACACAAATACATGCACAGGCATACTGCTGTAAAGGCGTGATTCTCAGGAAACACAGTAAATACAGACTTTGAGACTGTTGTGCTGCCTAATTCCAAAGTGTGGGGAAGGTAGTTGTGAATGGAGAAAGGCAGAGGCGTCACACACTCCTGCTCAAAGAAAGGACACAAGTCCTGCAATAGCCCTACTGCATTCCCTTCCAGTCTGCCCTGAAATAGCCAGGGGGAAAAGCACCAGACAGACTTATAAATTGGCTCCTCTCTGCTGTAGACCAGGAGTGCACTGGGCTGAGACACACACATGGAAAGGACACAGAGATGATTACTTTTCTAAAGGATATAAAATACCCAAATGGTGTAATACAGAAATATTTCAGTATCACTAAACTCCACACTGCATCAGAATCTGTCACCCATATGGAAATAGATGGCTCTGAACTTATCACCCTCATATTTCCCCACTACCAAATGTAAAAATGGTTCTACAGGCTTGTTCGGACAAAATTCTGCAAGCAACAGCAGATTGTATTGTTTGTCCACCATTGATAAATTTTGCTTGGAAGGTTGAATATTGCCTCCTTTTATTATTACTTCCCACGTGCCAAGCACTTGTATAAAAGCAGGTGAGGAAAGGGAGGTTTCTCTCTGAGCAGTTTAATGTGTGATTCAAGGTCACCATCCAGTAAATGAGAGACAGAACATGACCTTCAATGTGATGCACTTCAAAGGCCACCCGTTTAACTACTAGGAGGAACGTAAGGGTCTCTCATCAGGTATGGGAGGTACGGCCATCTAAATGCCATCAACGGCTGCTCCCGGCAGAGGAGGATATGGAGCTCTGCACCAGGGAAGGAAGTCCTCTTCTCCAGGCCTTTCTCAAGTCACACAGAACCAAGTGTTCATTTTTGTCATGTTTCCTGTGGAATTTTTCATCACAAAGGACACCAAGAGAGGGAAAAAAAAATAGGAGGCAAAAGTTTTTTTTCCCTTGCTTCTCCATGCTGAGGACATCTGCCTAGGGATCTTAATCTTCTGAAGGCAATATGAGGGAATTCTGTTGGCCATTTAGAGCTACTTCAACATGAAGGATCCTATTGACCTTTTCCTGGGGATCAAGCTATAGTAGTACTTCCCTGGATGCCCTCCTCCACATCCCTTTCATTTTCTTCACGTCTTCCATGTCACTTCCCTTTACTCCTACAGCTTCCTGTCCTTTCCTCAGTTACAGTCCCTATATCCTGTATCCAAATTTCTGATTTGTCTGTCTCCCTCCATGGACTTGAAAGCTCCCTAGAGACATGAACTGTCTTGCCTTCATTCTTCTACCTTTAGCACCTCGCAGAGTGCCTGGCACTTAGTAGGAATCTCAACAAATAATCTTCCCTTAATTAATGAACGATTCTTTCGTATTACCTGTAATCACCTATGAATGATCTGAGGATCTGAGGATCAGAACTGATAAGCCTTATCTTATGGGATAGGTTGAGGAAGGTAATGAGGGGAGATTCAGGACGCAAACTGCTTTTGAGGTGAGGATCAAGGAGGGGCACCGGGTGAGGCTGGAAGAGATGTGAGGCTGGTCAGTGTAGGAGAAGAGGTGTCTTCACCATCATAGGATACCAGCACCTGCTGTGATAGAAGGAGTATGGAAAAAGGTAGACACAAAGGGAGAAGAAAATAAAGGCAACACATTTATTAGTTCTCAGTGTTGCATTAAGCCAATCTTGGTGCCCTTCCTTGGGTTTTTAAAATGATGAGAGAAGGATCATTTTTAAATTTTTAATCAGGGACTCTTATTTGGCTTAGTTATATTGTTTGGGAACTTTGCATATGTCAAAGTTTTTATTTACCTCAATAATTAAGGAAGGTACCAGTAAGATGTTAAAATTATTTCAAATAGAATTCAATGAACACACACACACACACACACACACACACACACACACAACTGGGAATTAAGAAATTATTTGCTTACAGATACAAAAGTGGCTGATATCACATAGTGCAGAAAAACAGCATATTTGAGGTTCTCTTTTCCACACTGTGGAAGCCAACTCTGTATCTACAAAACAAAATTCCTTTCCTTTTTTTTAATAACAAAGTCAGTTGCTTTGAGTTTTCTATAACTTCTATGCATGCACTGTTGTAAAATAATCTAATCAAAGCAAAGACTATCAAAGATGTCCATAGCTATAGAATCAGATCATCCCTAGAGGTTCCACTAGACAAGATATAAATGCCACTGAAATGACAGCCAGGAAACTACTTTCTGACCATTTGTAAATCTTGGATAATTTTCCTCACAAAATAAGTTGAAAATGAAAATGACTATGAGTATATTATTAATTTAATAGGACCATAGTCCTTAGATCTTTTATAATGGTCCAAAGACAGTAGCACCTTACACCCTTATTCTAAGGACTTTTTGTGTATTATATATATTCTTTCATCTTTATAACTCTGTGAACTATGTACTATCATCCACAAATTACAGACTGAAAACTGGACACAGAGAGGTAGAGTTATCTGACTGAGGTCACACAGCTGATGACAACAGCGGAGCTGGAATTCCAACTCAAAGATTTTGGTTCCGTAGCATCTGCTCCTCTCCCCCTGCTCAACTGTACTTTCTCTCTAAAATAAATAAATAAATCTTTTTTTTTTTTTTCTAAAGTAGGTAATTTTGGGAGCTGCTTGGAAGGACACAGCTTGGAACTGCTTTTGATTAGATGAGAGAGGGAGGCGTACATGGTGAAAAGGGCAGCCAGGAGGGAAGAACAGGTGATTAAATAGAGGAAAGAATTGAGAATGTTTTATTACATGTTTACCTGGTATTATGAAGATCGGAGAAAAGTTTATCAAATTGTATTGTTATGGTGCTATTTTACCACAAACAAATATAAGGTAGTATAAATTATGATAGTCCCTGGCTGGGGATGGCAGTCATCACTGTTTCCAGGAGACAGTACTGTCCTTTTTTTAAATAGCAGGACAGTTGACACACAATACTCCATTAGTTTTGGGTGTACAACAGAGTGATTCCTCAAGTCTACGCTTTGTGTTACATTCACCACAGGGCAGCGACCATTTGTCACCAAACAACACTATTGCAGTACTATTGACTATGTTCTGCATGCTGTACCTTTCATCCCCATGACTTACTCGTTTCATAACTAGAAGCCTTTATCTCCCATTTCCCTTCACCCATTTTGCCCATCCCCCAAGATAACACCCTTCTTGCTAATAAAATTTAAAGTTCCTTGAAACTGTAATTATAAGCTCCTCGTCTTATTTACCCTGGGCATAGATTAAGTTGGAAAATGCCCTCCTTCCCAAACCAAAAAGTGGTGAAATTTAATATCTCTTAATTTTTTTAAAAGAAATTAGGTAGGTTCAAATCTGGCTTCTTGTTGCATTATGTTTGTCAAGTTGGACATACTAGTTTCTCACTGATTAAACAATATGTACAAACCACTCCATACAAAGCCGGCATACAATGAGCACCTCCATCAATGAGTTGTCATTAGCACTACCCAGCTTGATGAACCCCAAGTACTGTGTCCTTGTGGTCCTTGCCAATGGAGGCACATCACTCTCAAAGCTAAGAGGACTCTATCTATTTCTCCTGAAAATGCACCAGATGGTGGGATCCTTTTTATAGAAGAGGCTTATTTGAAAAGATTGGAACTTGACCAAAATTTGTATTTTTTCTAACACAAAGACCTGTGCTAAGGTATTCTTTCTATCTGAGGTGGGTCTGAACCCCAAACCTTAATCTTTGAGATAAACTGCCATCGGCCAAAGATCCTGTCCCCAAGGCAAGAGCCCACCACAGGACAGAACCATTCTAAAGTTTCTTATAAAAACACCAACATTTAAAAGATGAAAGAAAAAAACTAAGCAGAGCCTAAGAGGAAGCTGAAGGACCAAATGTCAGCGAACTTGTGTTTATCAAATGACTGGTACTGGATAGTGTGAGGGAACGAGGCCATCGGAGTCTGAGAACTGTGCAGAATGGGAGCCTGCAGGATGGCACATCCAGGTCAGAACCCACAGCAAAGGGCTGGGGTACTTACCTTGGATGGGCCCACCTACTCCAGTCCATATCACAATGCTTCCCCCACAGCCTTCCCAAAGATCATCCATGAAATCTTTATAATCATTTACTGCCTGTTGTAAGAAATAGAGCTGGTATCTGACATGCAGGTGTGAAAGAAAGAGTTGGTTTCCCACCCATTTCAGAGAAATGGCCCCATGCTGGCAGAAGATAATGATGACAGCAGTAATGGCAGTGATGGTGACTAATGTCTGTTCGGTTCTTACCATGCACCAGTCAGTGCCTAAACACACTCTCACTCCCAACATTGGTGGAATCTGGGGCAAGAGTACAAAAAGAACTAAACACATAAAATACATCGGGTCTCCTATTTCACAAATATTCCTTTCTAACAACCTGGAAGGCCATAAGACTGAGAATTTTGCAAGCTCAGATGCTCAACATCCCATGTAGGACTATGGAAGCCCAGGAAAAGACAGCCCCAGCTCACCCCCTTTTCTTCCCACTTAATCTGGGTGACTCTGCAAGAGGCCACAAGTGTGCATGTGGGGAAAGCCAGGCTGAAAAACTCATCCCACAGCCCTACTAACTGCCACTCTCCGGCCATCCCTCAGGAGGAAAGATACTCACACCAGCTGGAGAAGGGAGGGGCATTGTCAGCCTTTGGGAGGACAGAAGCAGAAAATAAGCCTGGAAAGATCCTAAAAGTGTACTTGGGGGCAACTGGGCAGGGATCTGGAGCTTCTAGTGCCCAGAACTTGTTCTAGAAGGGGTAGTATTCCCTGAGAGACAGAGAGATGGGAGAGCACTTTCTTGCCACCCCTCCACCCATCCCAGATTCTCCATTTTGTAGGCAAGAATACTGCTATAGAAAAACCAGAGTGGAATCCTCTTAAGTCTAAGGCAGAGGATGGGAACCTTGTGCCTCGGTCTAAAGTATACTGGTTTTAAACATATCATCTAATTTAAAATTTTACTGCTCCTAAAGTTCCATGAAGTCACTACTACTATTATCCTCTTACAAATGAGAAAACTGAGATTAAGTTCCCTGCTCACTGGAGAGGGATACAATCAGGGCAGCCTGACCTCCAGAGCCTGCCCCTGACACAGTACAATAACCAAAGACATCTATATAAACTAAAACTGAGATGATTTTTTTTTCAAAACCACTGAAATGAGATATGGTTTAAGGAAGCCATAATTCATTTAAAATAATCTCTACTCGGGTTTGAAAATATCTTGGCAGGTGTCACATTACTTAAAATTCTAATACAAATAATACAGAGATTAACAAGCTTCTTCAATAGGAAAGATCTTTCAATGTCTGGTCTAATCCAGACCTCATCAGTCCCAGAGAAGTACTCTTTCCATCTCCAGGTGCAGGGCAAGGCCTCTTTTTGAAAATGGAAATTCACATGAATAAGAAACAATGTGTTTTTCTGGCCTCCAGGGAAAGGAAACCAGAGTTCAGCTGGTCCTGGCTGTGAGGAAAACTCTTTGCTCCAACTAGAGATCTCAACACAGAGCACAGAGGAGGGGTCAGGGCAAGCCACGGACATGCAAGACACAACAGGTAAACTCTAGCTGCCAAATGCTTGGTTTTGCTGCATACGAAGAATATGCATTTCAGATGTATTTTCAAAGCATGTCTGAGAAACACCACTGTGGTCTCAGGGAATAGAGCTTATCCCTAGCATCTACAGGTGACCATTCATTTGCAGGTTAATGGTACCTTCAATTTTGAACATGATTTTATTGACAGGCTATTCGAAATTCAGCATTTAAATTAAGTCAAGATACTGTGCGTCTCTCATTTATACTTTTATGGTGCATGTCCAGAGAGGATTTATTTGGACAGGCACATTAGCAATATTTGGCTGTTCAAGTTAGAATAAAGCACATTTTCTAGCTGAGCTTTGAAATCTGTCATTTTGGAACTTTGTGAGCATCTAATTTCTGTGTAAATTATACAAATGCACTTTCATTAATCACTCAGAGCTTTTTAGGTGATAAAAGAACATTTCCATTCTAATTTACAGAAACAACTTCCTAATTTTGGGTCAAGCATTTTATGGTTATATGGTTTTGCTGTGGTTTTATTTTGTGGTTTAATTACATGCTGCTAAGAGATCCTCTTTACTACTACAGAGTAGTGAAATTCTCCTTTTTCTATGTTAAGAAGTTCACAATCTGCTAAGTGTACCTATAAATAACATTAATTATGTGAGACAGATACAGTTTTACCATTTTATTGTTTTTAAAAAATCAGTTGTGGGGGGTGCCTGGATGGCTCAGTTGGTTAAGCAACTGCCTTCGGCTCAGGTCATGATCCTGGAGACCCGGGATCAAGTCCCACATCGGGCTCCCTGCTTGGTGGGAAGCCTGCTTCTCTCTCTCTCACTCCCCCTGCTTGTGTTCTCTCTCTAGCTGTGTTTCTCTCTGTCAAATAAATAAATAAAATCTTAAAAAAGAAAATCAGAGCACCTGGGTGGCTCAGTGGGTTAAAGCCTCTGCCTTTGGCTCAAGTCATGATCTCGAGGTCCTGGGATCGAGGCCCGCATCGGGCTCTCTGCTCAGCAGGGAGCCTACTTCCTCCTCTCTCTCTTGCCTGCCTCTATGCCTACTTGTGATCTTCCTCTGTGTCAAATAAATAAATAAAATCTTTAAAAAAAATCAGTTAGGAACCGTTCCCAATTAAAGGAGACTGAGGAAGCTCTACAGATGTTTGTGATACTTGATGCTATACTGAGTCCTGTTCTGAAGGGGAAACTCTATAAAGGACCTTGAGTCAATTGACAAAATTGGAGTGCAGATGGCATGTGAAATTAGTGTGTGTGTGTGTGTGTGTGTGTGTGTGAGGGAGAGAGTGTGCAAATGATAAGGAAAATACAGCAAAGTGTTAAGTGTTGGAAACAGGTAAATCTGGGTGAAGGCCATATGGGTTTTCCTTTCACTATTCCACTTTTGTAACTTTTAGCAAGTTGGAGATCATTTCCCAATAAAAATGTATTTTAAAATTGTTACCAGAGCGCCCTTAGAACTTTTTTCCCTGGAAAATTCTCTTATGCATTATTCACAAGCCTAATCATGTAACTATAAATAAATATTTAATATTTACTTGCCTTGGCTTATTATAATCCTATTGTTTCCAGCTGAGTCTAGGGAAGCCTGGCTGAGCATCAGTGTGGCAGCAGGCAACAGAACTGGAAACATCAAGAGGCTGAGAGCGGGCAGAAAGAGGATAGGCATGGCCTCCCCTTCTTCCTAGAGCTACTGCCCCCCAACTAGGCTTTCATTCACTGAGAAGTGCTAAGTGGCCGGCTCTCAGTCAGCTCTCCTACGTGAGTGGGGGAATGAGCAGATAATTGAACAACTGTCAGGACAGTGATGGATCTTCTAAGTAGTTTCATGTAAAATGTAGACAGTTGACTTCCACTCTGGAAAAATGGAATATCTGTACTTTTCCCCATTCTGCCTGCTAAGTACAACTCAAAGCCTTGGATATTATAAATAAAACAAATCTATGAAGATTCTGAAAAGTGGTGAGAAGAAGGCAGATGGCTAGGGACTTCAGGATCCAACAAGTGACACAGTGACTCTTCTCTTTGGTTATGTAGCCCACATCTGGAACTGGAGAAGGCAGAAACTTGGATGCCAACATGTGAAGAGAAAAAGCCCCAAGAAAGCCTACTCTCTCTAGCCAAGATCAGGAAAGGGGCAGCCTAGAAAAACAGGAAACTTTTAGACAAAAGCTGCTATACTCTAGCCAGACACCCCAGAAAATACAATGACCCCATGTTCACCATGCCAGCAAACACCAACAGGGGACTCAGACTCCCACAGTACAGAGCTGTAACAAAATGCTTCAATTCTCCTCTTCCCCTGTTGCAATAATAGCACATAAGGCTAAATTGGGAGCTGGGACCTTCATCTCCACTGGGTGGTAACAAACCCTGCACCTCTCGGACCTTCCCATGTCAGTGGAAACCACATGGGAGCCTGGACTTCTACCCCACCTAGCAGTTATGAGATGTCCCTCCTTCTCGTCCCTGAGGGGTGTCAAGTGAGGCCTCCTAGAGAGTCAGGACTTTCACCATCACACATTGGTAACAAGGCAGTCCCTACCCACTTGGTGTCAGTGCAGGTCACAGGGGAACAGTATATAGGCACTCCTATCCCTCTGCCAGGAAAGAGTCAGAGGAAGGGTCCTTCCTAGGAGGAAGTCTCACCCTGCCCAGCAGTAACAAGGGGACAGACCCTCCCTCCCACCACCATCACCTTGGTGTCAACAGGAGACAACCAGTGAAACTGGAATTCTAATCCCACCTGGCAGTAACAAGGTGGGACCCCATTGCCTGGCCAGAGAGGTGTCAAAGAAAGATAAACCTTAAGATTTAAATAAGACCCAGAGTCTCACAACAAAGTACCCCAAGTATCTATATTTCAGTAAAAAATAACACATCATACTAAGAAACAGGAAGAGCCCCAAATGAGGGGCAAATGATAATCAATAAAAGTCAACACAGAGAGAATAGAGATGTTAGAAATATCTGACAAAGATTTTAAAGTAGCTATCATTAAAATGCTTTAACAAGCAATTATGAACATCATCAAAACTAATGAAAAAATAGGAAGTCTCAGCAAAGAACTAGAAATTTCCAGCAAGGAGAGAATAAGATACAAAGAAGAACCAAGTGGAAATTTTAGAACTGAAAACTTCAACAACTGAAACTCACTAAATGGGCTCAGCAGCAGAACAAAGGGGTCGGAGGAAACAGTGAATGAGCTGGAAGATAGAACAGTGTGTTACCAAGTTTTAACAACAGAGAGAAAATAGACTCAAAAAGAAAAAAAAAAAAAAAAAAGATCCTCAGTCTACCAGACTATACTGAAATACCAAATAACTGTGTCATCAGAATCCTCAAAGGAGAGGAGAGAAAGAGAGGACATGGCTGAAAAAAGTACTAGAAGAAATTATGGCTAAAAACTTTCCAAATTTGGCAAAAGACATAAGCTTACAAATTCAAATGCTAAGCAAATGCCAAACAATAATTTTTTTAAAATTTCCACACCAAGTCACATCATAAACTTCAGGAAACTTAACAACAGGAAAAAGTCTTGTAAGCAGTCAGAGAGAAAGTATGCATTACCTATCAGGGAAAAGCAATTCCAACACGAGTGGATTTCCCATCAGAATCCACAGATGCCAGAGGGAAGTGGCAAAATATTTTGCCACTGAAAAATGCTTAAAGAAAGAGCTGTTTACCCAGAAGTCTACATCCAGTGAAAATATTCTTCAGGAAGAAGGGAAATCAAGCCGTTCTCAGATGAAGATGAAGAGAATATGTCACCACCAGACCTACCCTAGAAGAGTGACTAAGGAAGTTCCCTAAGCAGAAAGGAAATGATAGAAGAAAGAAACATGGCACATCAAGAAGGACATATTAAGCAAAAATGTGGGTGAATGAATAGACTTTCCCTTTCCTCTTTAGCCTTCTAAATTATGTTTAACACTTGAAGCAAAAATTATAAGACTGTCTGATCTGGCTCTAAATATATGTAGCCTTGCAAGCTAGAGCTCATCAGCTTCTGTGCAGGAGAATGCAGAGGGATGTGCTGAGGGGTATGATGAACTTGAAAACAGAAATAAAACTAATTTCAGACAAGAAGACTAAACTAAAAGGAATGCACACATAGCAAATTGAGTCGAGACCAGGCAATAATGACTGGGTTAGTTGTAAAATCTAGCCATACTCATACACACAGGCCTGCACTGATACAAAGGGTGAGGCAGAGGACATGAGAACGAGAAAAAATGCATGTTGAGTGATTTTACTGGTGTTCTCAGTGGCAGGGCTTGCTTTTCCAGTCCCTTTAATGAATGGCACTGTGAGATGTCACACAGAGCATCAGGCTGATCAAGGCATCTGGGCTCTCCAACATCCCTGTGGCCTGGTTCCCTTTACAGCTGGAGCTACCTGAGTTCTATCAGCAAGCTCAAGCCTTGTCCAGTCCCCACCAAGGGTGCCTTACACAGAGGGACTCACACTAACTCAGCACTCTGGATGGCACCAGTTATCCTGGGGGCAAGCTTGCTCTGACTGCGAGCCTCTGCTTAGAATTCAGCTTCTCTCATACCAGGGTGTTTTTCCACTCTTATTTATGTTTTCTTAAAGTAGCTGAGGAATTTGCTCTTTGGCACTAAAGCGAATAAATCACACTTAATCTGGCATGTGAATGAATATCTGATCACATTCTATGACTTTATTTTGAGATCTCTCATCAGCTATATCTGTTTCATTAATCCTAAAAAATTTCAGGCCTTTGACTCATTCTGATGTGGGTTTTATAAAAGACAAAAAAGAAACATAAATATGTAAGTTTCTCTTAGGATAAGAATAACAGATCAGAAGTTTTAGAAAGAGTAATTCAAGCCACAAAGACTCTTGTTTACTCAAAAGGAGCACCCATAATCTTTTTTCTGCTTCCCCTTAGCATAAACTATTTTCCCAGGTCCAGAAACTCCAGATGAGAAACCAAATTTGTTTACTTGCAAATCTTTACCACACAAAACCAGACAGACAACAATTTTGAACACAGGATTCTTGGAAGTATCAAGTGTTGATCACTTAACAGAATTGAAAAAACTGAAATATTTCACTAAATTTCAGCATTTTTAACTATTACACAGAATTACAGTTTAGAATTTAAGAAATGTACATTAAATAACAATTAGCTTTCTAGCCTTGCTGCTTAAAAGCTATGTGACTAGGCAAGTTACTTTATGACTCAAAGCCACACAAAAATTTTCTACTACCTACCTGATAGAGCTGATGTTGACAATAACAGTTCTAAAGAGTTAACATTTACTGAACACTTAGTGTTCTAGACACTATATTAAGTATTTTGCATGGTTCTGTAAATCCTCATGTAATCTTCAAAGGTCAAAGCAATGAGACATGAGGTCATCACAACTATTAGGTAAGCTGGAATTTGAATCCCAAACCTCGGACTGTAGAAGTCATGCTGAAAAAGACCGCTTCATATCGTATTAGGTGATGAATGTAAAGTGCATAGCATTGTATCTGACATGTTACAAGGGACCAACAGTAGTTTATTATTGTTTTTTGTTCATATCAAAAACATGTTTGATTAATACAAAACAGAATGTATATAATATCATCTTAAGGGATAGTATAGCTTATTGAGTGTTCAAGGTAAGCACTGGGACTCTGACAAGCACTACATTCCTTGAGGACCTCACTGAGGGCCGTTCACATTTGTTGTGGAGATCCTAAGCACCGCATTTGAAGTAGGTGGTCTATAAATACTGGTTGAATTAAAACGTGTCCAAAGTGGTTATATCTACTTAATGAGATCCATATTTAAATCAATCATAGTAATCAAAACTCCCAAAGAATAGACTTGGGCATTAATAGCTGTCCTACAACAAAGTTCCCTGCCCCTTTTTGCCCATCTGTAATATGGATACAACCCAAATTACTGGTAAGGTTTCATAAGACTGTTATTTTAAGATTGATTTAGGATACAAAGAGCCTTGTCCTGTTTTTGTCCTTATCAAATAGTATCTATTAAGCAACCATCTGCTTCTCAAATTGTATTGAAGTCATATACAACAAGCTAAGGGCTGACGACTCCCTTAATCAAATCCAAACAGGACCCTGAAATGTCTCAAGAGAGCTTGAATAATTGGTTGCTGGGAAATAAAAGATTTTGAAGTGCGTTTCTAAGTTAAATATATGGCTTTGATTATTTTCGATTACTAGCCTAACATCGGAAAAAATTATCTCTTCAGATTATTTTGTTATAATCCCTTTTAGCAAATGGCATTCTTACATATTATCCATAAAGTAAACCACATTAGCGGTTGTTTAGTCAAATGCCTCCATTCTACCAATGACGTACCACCAAAAGTCATGTGTGGCACTGACAGTGGCAGAACCAAGACTCTATCTCCTGATTCAGGGATTTTTTCCAGGCCTCCGGTAAGAAACGTGGCCTCAGAATGATGCAGTTTGAATGAGACAAAAGACAAGTTTCAGAACACTTCAAATACACCAAAACTAACAGGCACTACATAATCACAAATATTGCTATACTGCTACAATTTTTAAACCTTGTATTACTTTTCTCAAGGCCAAATTCTTATGTGATTTTCCTTATCTTTAATTTTTCAAAGAGGACAAGTTTAATCACAACTGAACGACTTAACTGAACACAATTAATTAATGATGTTATGCAAATCAAAACATTTCTAGGCAACTATTTTAATTACATTCCAGAAAATACAGATGTTTGGTCAAAGACTTTGTGCTCAGCTGGCGCTAAGAACCTATATGTGCTCAAATCAACACTTCAGATTTCCTGTAAATCTTCCAATCGTACACAGAGCGTTAAATACTACAGTGAACAGGCCGGAATTTTATCTTGTACAATCGTTTGTGAGATTGTTTTTAAAGCTGCTATAATAAAAACCTTTGATCCACAAGTACCTAATTGTTACAGGCATGGAAGTTTTTCTCTCTGTACAAATGGATGTTGGTGATGGAGGAGAGGTCTCATTAAAAAATAAACCAAATACAATAATTACCTAGTCATGTGAAAGGCTTTCTGGGCCCACACACAACCCACCCTGAAAAAGAGTCTGTTGGTTAGAATGAATGGGAAAACCAGCAATCACAAGTCAGGCAAACTTTCTTCATGCTCCAGTGTAGCAACTGTATTTTCTAAAAATGTCCAAAGCAGTATTTCTGGTCCCACATGTTCCTTCTTGAATCCGAGCAGGCTCTGTGGCTGTGGGGATGAATGGAATGTGGCCGAAGGGATCCCGGGTCATTTCTTAGGCTGGGTCCTGAAGGAGAGAGGGCTTTCTCCCAGCTCCTTTTCTCAGGACACTCATCCTGGAACCCAGCCACAGTGCTGGGAAGCACAAGCCACAGAAAGAGGCCACCCGAGGGTCTTCCCGGCGACAGCTCCAGCTGGGCTGTGAGCCCGCAGGCGGCATCATCTGCCTGACGCATAAGTGGAGGGTGCCTGTCAGCGTTGGACAGGAACCTTCAAGCTGCCCCAGCGGACGCCAAGTGCAGCAGAGAGGAGCAAGCCCGCCTGAGACCCGCCCAACCTGCAGACTCACGAGCACCACAGATGTTAGTGGAAGCCACTGCTTTAGTGTTCTTCCGCCGGGCAACAGATCATCAGAACATCCAGCGTGTTGTGTTTTTTGTTTTTTTGTTTTT
Source organism: Spilogale gracilis (assembly GCA_004023965.1). Lineage (NCBI taxonomy): Eukaryota > Metazoa > Chordata > Mammalia > Carnivora > Mephitidae > Spilogale > Spilogale gracilis. The sequence continues at coordinate 131,423 of PITA01002270.1, read as the reverse complement.
TTGTTTTTTCCCAGAACATATAGTTTTTGAAAGGCACGGTCATGGAAGACAAATGAAATTTCGTTTAATTGTGTTGTACTGTTTTTTTAACTGTGATTCTCATTGAAGAACTGAATCGTGGGGCGCCTGGGTGGCTCAGTTGGTTAAGCGACTGCCTTCGGATCAGGTCATGATCCCGGAGACCTGGGATCTAGTCCCACATCGGGCTCCCTGCTCGGCGGGAAGCCTGCTTCTCCCTCTCTCACTCCCCCTGCTTGTGTTCCCTCTCTGGCTGTGTTTCTCTCTGTCAAATAAATAAAAATCTTAAAAAAAAAAAAAAAGAAGAAGAACTGAATCGTAAGAGCAGTGTGAGTATTTTGATCCCTGTGCGGAATTTAACGGAGAAATCCCACAGATGAACACTTAGTGCACCTCAACACTCCCATGTTGTACCGCTGACGCCACTGCCGCCCAGAAACTTCTGAGGGGTGTATGGTGTCGTCAGTGAGGTGGGCCTAAGCCAGACTCAGATCAGATAAGACGACCTTCAGCAGCCACTGTTCCTTGCCTCCTGCCCTGAACAGCATCCCTGCTGCCCAGGCACCGTGTCCTTCTCAGCAGCAAAGCAGTGGGAAAACGCGATCACGTCCTACTAGCAATGCCACTTTAAGTCGTCTTCACAGAAATGAATTACACGGTGGGGGGGGGGGGGGCGGCGGCACCCATGGAAGGAAAGCTGAGTAAATGGATGGAGATGTTTCCGGTGCCCATGTGAATGTTTTCTTGGCACCTCCCAAATTACACTAATAGCTGAGAGCATTCTAGTCAGAAGATAAAAAAGTACAAGGATAGGAAGATGTAAAATGCCATCATGTATTTAGGAGCTGTTTGCATTCCCAGAGCATAAAGTGGCAAGGAGGAATGGCAGTAAGTTGGCCTAGACAAGTGGGCGGGAGATGGGAAGTGAGGCTCTCCCATGCCCCGTGGTGGAGTCAGCCCCACCTATCTGTCACCACGAAGCTACTGGAGAGTCCCACGTGCACAGGACAACACTGCCCAGATCAGCAGCCAGCAGGCCTGCAATCAAGGTGTGACCCTTCTTGCCTCTAGGTACCTCTTGAGATTTAAGGCTCAATGGGGCCTGAGCGGTCGCCGAGATTCTCTACTCCAAAAGTCCATGTTGCCTGAGTTACATTACCTGGAGTCACAGGGCTGTCACAGGGGGAGTGAGGTGGAGAGCCCACACTGTGAGCTGTGAGCACTGGGGGCACCACTCGCTACTCTCTCCAGGGCACTGGCTTGAAGAGGCAAGGGCTCTTGGGCTTCTTTTCTTTTTTAAAATTTCCAGCTGAAGACAAAGTACTCACACTCCATCAGGTTAATTTTTAAAACAGTAATATTCACCAATTCTTCTTTGACTTGAAACACTACTGTTCATGACACTATTTTCCCTCCCTCCTCCCCAGTCAGCCAAGCTGGATGTAAAATATCTAAGATGAGAGGCGCCTGGTGGGCTCAGTCAGTGAACATCTAACTCTTGATTTCTTTTCAGAGCATGATTGTAGGTACATGAGACTGAGTCCTGCATCTGGCTCCACGCTCAGCGGGGAGTCTGCTTCAGATTCTCTTCCTCTCCCTTTGCCTCTCCCCTCTCTTAAGCACTCTCTCAAATAAATAAATCTTTTAAACAAAATAAAATATCTAAGATGATATTTTGTTAAATTGCACATGCATCTGCCAAGTAGTAAGTTGGAAAACTAGGCAAAAATGTGTCACTGAGATATGTCTGAATTTCCAAGCACAAGAACGACTGGGAAAGGAGCCCAATTTTGAAACTAGGGATCAAAAATTGGCTAAACATTCTTGTAGCTTATTTGACAAAATTGTTTTTAAAAATTATAGCTGATTTCAGCCAAATAAATTCAGATGAAACTCAAACAGAATTCAAGGAACCAGAAAGAAGGCATTTGTGGCATTTTCCAAAGTAAACATAGTGCATTTGTTTCTGAGAAATGAAGCCAGTGGGCAGGTATATATTCCTGATCACACAAGGAACAGAGAGACATGGGAATTAAAACAACTAATGATACAGCTGCCGATCACACACAGTATTCCTTTGTATAGTTAATGATGTGACTTTAGACGTTTCTATACTTTTTTTTTAAGATTTTATTTACTTATTTTGTGGGAGAAAGAGAGAGATGGTGGGCATGATAGGGAGAGGGGCAGAGGCAGAGGAGAGAGAGAATTTCAAGCTAGACTCCCCCGATGGACAGATGGACATGGGGCTAATCTCAGGACCTTGAGGTCATGACCTGAGCTGAAATGAAGAGTCAGACACTCAATCCACTGAGCCACCCAGGGGCCCCTAGACTTTTCTAGACTTTAAGCTGACACACATAAGTACAAAAAGGTGATGACTGCAGCCTATCCCACCTCAGAGCAAACCTGTGGTAACAACCAGAGGGGTATTAATAGATTCCCTGCAGCAGACATGACTGGGCCTGAATTTAGTCTTCTGTCTTGGGCAGGTCTTTCTGAGCTGGAAAGAGGTAAGTATCTTTTCTCAACACTCCCGTTAGGAGTCTCTAAAGTGACCTGATGACCATGCGTACGTCCAAGCCCAACAGCAGTGGCCTTTTTTAGTGCTGTCAGTGATCACAGGAGAAATCCAGCCTGGGACTTACGTGTAACTTGGAAGCTCGGCTTCCAGAGCACAGGATACAGCAGGGAAACATACACACCCGGGCACACCCAGATACAAGCAGTCAGACACACAGACATCCACACACATCCACATGTGGACACAGTGACATACAGACACATTCACACAATCCTTCACATATATACACAGACAGGACAGATACAGATGGTGAAACAAACACACCCAGGTACACACACCTGTCCACACATGCAGACGGAGACAGAGACACGGGCACATGCATATGCCCACACATGTGCACAAAGACAGACAAATACTCACAAATGTAGACACGTGCACATACATATACCGACATAGGTGCTTGTGTACAGACAGATGCACACAGATGCACACGCCCACGTGCTCCTACCTAAGAGACAGGCACACACAAATCCACATGAACACCCACACTATACACTCTCCCCAGGCACAGACATGTGGCCAACAGTGTGGGGGTGCATGTGTGTGAGAGAAAGTTGTACCCCTGCCCTGCCAATACAACACAGGGTCCGTCCACTGCAGGCTGCTACCTTCTCCAGGAGGCAGGAAATAGGCCTCATGATATTAACTATTATTATCATTTTAATATAACATTCTGTAACTCTAAAGAGGATCCTGATGTGTTTGGGGTGTGTGGGTGTTTTTCGGAGTTCTACATATAGCAGTTGTGCTTCAATCGTAAAGATCTAGTTGGCAGCCCTGAGCTCTTGCTGTCTGCATCCAATTTATCAATCTTTGCGGAAGCTGATGACAGTCAAGCTCTCCCCTTCTGCCCCGGGTTAAGACACTTGCCAAGTGAGGACGGGCACGGCTCCCTTTCTGCATCTAGACTCCCTGCTGGCTTCACGTCAAAGGCCACATATCTGAAAATTCAAAATCTTTCCCACTGACAAGTATTTGACACAGCTGTGTAGAAAAGGGCTGTCCAGCACACAGGAGGCAAAGCCCGATAAACAGCCAACACTGCAGTTAGGGCGTCCCAGCATCCCCCTCTGGAGTTTCCTCTCCTTTCTGCCTCTCTTCCTGGACTAAAGATACTACTTTCCTCTGTACTTTCAGTTACAGTGCTCCCCCTTATCTGCGGGGGACATGTTCCAGGACCCCAGTGGATGCCTGAAATCTTACATAGTACCAAACCCTACACATACTACATTTTCTTCCTATACATACCTACGGATACAATTTAATTTATAGATAGTCACAGAAGAAATTAATAAATAAACTAGAACAATGCACAATATACCGTAATAAAAGTTAGGTGAATGCAGTCTCTCTTATAGCAACTAACTGTACTGCATATACTGCATATACCCTTCTTCTCATGATGATGATGAAGAGACGATGGCATGCCCACCTGATGAGCCACAACTGACTGCAGGTAACTGGAACCATGGACAGTGAAAGGAGACACAGATCTAAAATATACAGTTGTTTTCTACCAATGTGTTTGTTTATGTGGTAGAAAGATAGTTGATTTTTCAGTAAATAGATCATGGGCATTTCAGAACTCCTAGGTAACCTGTAAGATTCAGTTTCTCTTCTTCAAGAAACCTTCCTTAACTACTCCACACGCATCCCGATCCCCACTGTCCAGCTAGACAGCCCTCTCCAGGGTACTGCCAGTGCCCTCCATGGACTTCCACTGTTGCCCTTAACTCATTATTTTGTATCTCTCTATGTGGCTGTGTTTTCCATAACACTGAAAATTCCTCAGAGGTATGCTCAAAATATTCAAATTTGTTATTTCAGGACCAGGCACATACAAAATAGATACTCAATAAAAATATGTTAGGAAAAATTCTCAAGTAAGAGTGCATATTTATCACTGGAATTGTCAGGCACTTGTGTGGCTTTTATGGGAATTCCCATGGAGGTAATCTATCTTTGATAACACACTTACACTAAGTTAGTGTGACAGGAAGTTGAGGTGGCAAGTTCTCAGCCTTGAGCACACAAGTGTGGCTCATAATGGTCTGACAGAACTGACACATGAGAGATATTTTTCATCATGATATAATGTTTTCCATTTGAAATTCTTCAACTGTATTCATCGCTCTTCGTTACTATTTATTCTTTGATGACCATAATAGCCTCCTTACTTGGAAAATAAACACATTTCAGAGACATTTATTATTTCCATTATTGAAGAATTTTAAATTGGGACTGCTAAGTATTTTTAATCAACTGAAAACTATCATACAGCATCTGATCGCACAATTCTTCTTTGACATCCCTGAGAAATATGTTCAGAACTCCAGTTGCATGGGGTTGGTGGAAGCTGAGCCATCAGAATAGATTATTCATGTAAAATGATTCCCATGTATGAATCTTGCATCAAGACAATCTAAATATGTACCAGGTAAGTCATGTTTGATCTTCAGAGGAATGTGATAGAGGTAAGCATTATCGCCATGTAAAACTGGCATGTATCTCAGACCTTTGGGTCCGTCACAATTGTTCGTCACAATCACGAATGCTAAGACAGCAAATGTAGAAACTCTCCAGGTCTGATAATGGTAAAACTCAAGAGCTGTTGAATGCTTTAAGAATTTTCTGCAGTGTTGGGGTGCCTGGGTGGCTCAGTTAATTAAGCGTCAGACTCTTAGTTTCAGCTCAGGTCATAATCTCAGGGCCGTGGGGTCAGGCCCCACGTTGGGCTCTGTGCTAAGTGCGGAGGTGGCTTTGGATTCTCTCTCCCTCTGCCTCCTCCCTCAAAATAAATAAAATCTTTTAAAAAATTTTTCTGCAGTGTAATGCCTTTGCTGTTGACCACAGAAAATGAAACAGGTGTTTTTAATGGAGTAAATCAGATGGCCAGGTTTATTTAAAATATCATGGAACGTCTAACCCAAGAAAATCCTTATACTTGTTAATACTACCAATGGTGAAGCTAATTACAATTATAATTAACCTTAAAATTTAGATTTTACAATTTAAAAATTTTACAATTTGGGCTTGTTGAAGGCCAATTTCTTCTGCAAGAGGTACCACCACATGCAATAATGATCAGGGAGCTGAAGGCTAAAGAAAATTCTGTGTTCCTACACAGATATTTTACCCTTTTTGTTTTTGAGTTCTAAACTAGATCTTTTGCATCACTTTTTTGGTTTTGTTTTGCCTTTAATCTGTATTCTTAAATTTCTCACAAACGAGGTCATGAACTTAAAACTCCTCATCTCCTCAAAAAAATTATCAGTGTATTTTGTTGTACGTAAATTATACCTCAATTAAAAACAGAGCTCCTTGTCAAACAAGAACAAAAAATTATGTTTCTAGGTTAAGTGGAGTGAGGTACTACAGCTCCAAGAATGTTTCTTTGTTTATTTTAGTATAAACATGAACAAATAAATTCACAGTTCTATTTGGAAATGTGAACTACACTCCGCTTATATGTTTTCACATGTTCAAAGGTAAACAAGGGAAAGCCCTTCTAAAAATCACTTATCTAAAAGGGGCAATATGGGAAGGGGTCTAGCACTGACATTTCATTCACGGTTTGTGTTAGGGAATTGCTAGAACAGAGGGTTTAAGAGACTGAAAATCATGAATAAATTTTTTTTATATAGGAAAGAAACCATTATAGCTTTTTATGGAGATCTGGGGAGTATCCAATAACATGACCTTTTTCATCATGTATGGTTATGACCAAAAATGGGAAAGGAAGTAGAAAACTCATGTGTGTGTGTGTGTGTGTGTGTGTGTGTGTGTGTGTGTGTTTTAAAGAGTAAAGTGAAAAATGAAGATGGAGGAAGGGATTGGCTTAGATGACCTATAAGATCCCTTCCAAATTATAAATTCTATGTGTCCTATGAGAGATAGGCATGTCAAAGAGGGGAAAAAGGCACCCCAAAACTAAACAAATAAAAAGAAAACACATAAGTTGCAAATGATGGAGAGCAGGAGAAAAATTATCATCTCTCCAGTGTTCACTGTAAGCCAGATGAACCCTCTGAAAACCTTACCAGGCAAGTACAATTATTCCTATGTTGCAAATGAAGAAATTACCATTCAAAGAGATTTAATAACTTAGCCAAGTTCATCCGGTTGAGAGGTAAGGCTGGGTTTCAGCTGACATTTGGCTGACTCCAAAAACCTATCCTCTTCCCACAGCCCATCTGACTTTGAACCTCAAAGCCATCCTCAGATACAGAAAGCAATTCCAGCCTGTCCACTCCGTAACTGTTATGTAGCCGAAATGCACTCTGCCAGCAGATGAGATGCAGTGGGCTGAGGTTGCCAGGTAAGACTGCCACAGTGTTGTAGGAATAGCTCAGCTCTGTGGGTCTCTAGCATGGGGCATCACTGCTTCAATTTGCCAGCTGAATGGAGATATCACCTATTCTTTAACGTAGAGAAATGCAACTCCAAATCAGTCTGTCACATTATTCTATATGGACCACCTGCTTATGCTAGCACTTACTATCTGGAAAATAGACACATGATACCCACTAGCTACAATATTTTACCTTGGGAATAAAAAATGATACATAAATACTCTTTTCTCTCTGTTTAACATAAGCATTCAAATGCCCTTCTCAGTAAGAAAAGCTAGAGACGGCTGGAGAACATTTGCAGACCAAGGACCACAGAGGACCTATGAACAAACAGCACACAGCTGGAAATCAGCCAGCTGGGACAAAGATCTGAAACATTAAGTCCATACACGTTCTATTATTTGTCATCACGACCACACTGTTTTTTCTTTTTCATACACAATTCTTGACCCCATAACATTTTCTGTTAACTTCCCAATAAAGTAATTTTATCATGACCTCTCAACCCTGTAACAAACCTGTGACAGGAAATTACATTTTCCACTGAAGTAATATAACACTTGCTATAGGATTCTGATTTTGCTCAAATTTAGTGGTACATACATTCACAAGTTTGGGTTAATTATTCTATTATTATATAGAACATTCATTTATTCATTCACTCAACAAATACTATTCAAAAATCTAGTCTGAACAAGACTGTCCTGACACCAGGGATACAGCAGCGAATAAAGCAAAGTCCATGAATCTCACATGCTAATGAGCTGGTAGACAATAAAGAAATAAATACATGCATAATAAAATACCAAGTGATTGTAAGCGCTATGAAGAAATATCATTAAGGTAAGGCTCTGCAGGGTGATAAAAAGAGTTATTTTAGACTGTGGTTGAGGAACACTTTCTTGAGAATGGGCATATTCCCATATTCCCATCAAAATATGGGAATAATCCCTACAACTCTCAGGAGGAAGAGCATTTCATTCCAGGCTGAAAAACAGCAACTACAAAGGTTTGAGCCTTTTTGTTAGAAGGTTTTTGGCCTGAAATTCTCCTATGATTGCAGATAATAAAACTGCCTATTAGAGGTCTGACCCAAAGTCAACAGCTAACCTCATTTTTCCCATAATAAATACATGTATATACACAGAGGTATGCAAAAATGTATACACTTATAATAGCATCCCAGTTTGAATGACTAACACACATTATATTAGTCAGGATTCTCCAAAGAAACACAACCAATAGGATGTGTATATATCTAGAGAGGGATTTTACAAGGAATTGGCTCATGCAATTATGAAGGCGGGCCATTTCAAATCTGCAATGTGGGCTGGCAGGCCTGAGACCCAGGAAAGCTGATGACATAGCTCCAGTCTGATGGCCAGCAGGGAGAGATCCAGAAAAGTCAATGGAGCAGATGGAGTCCCAAGACAGTCTGCTGAAGATTTCCCTATTCCTTGGGGAGGCCAGTCTTTCTGTTCTATTCAAACTTTCAAGTGATTAGATGAGGCCCACCTGCATTGCAGGGGATGATCTCCTTTACTCAAAGTTCACTTAATTAAACATGAATTTCATCTCAAAACACCTTCCAAGTTGATACATAAAATTAACCATCATAGGCAGTACAGTTACTACGGCAACAGGAAAATGTGGGAGGGCAGGCTGGGCTGACACCAGGGAGATGCACAGAGGGCTATCCGCTGAGCTACAAACACTCACCTGGGAGAATATGTCTAGGTTTTCAGGCCCACTTTCACAGTATTAAGTGCTAGGTATTCATTTAAGTGTGAACAATGGAAAATCTAAGCAGCAGCACTGCTCTGAGAGAGATGTCTTCATATGAAAGGGCCAAGGTCAGTTTGACTAAGGGTCAAGCAGAAGGTTGGGTAAAGTACCAGGCCCCCATCAGATTTACTGGGCTTCAGGAAGACTACCACATGGGGTGAGCACCAGACAGAGCACTGGACAGGTGAACTCATAAGAACCAAAGAGAGAAAACCTAAGCAAAACCTCATTGCTGTTCTCAGAGCCAATCTAGAGCTGAGAGGGAAAAAGAGGGTGGACAACCACTGAAGGGCTCCTCAGAGGCTCTGACCTGGCATCTCATTCACCACAACTTGGTCCTGCTTGAAGACATGTGTGTCTCAGGGAAGGTCTCAATTATGGCATCCTAGGTCCCTAGTTCTGGGTTATGGAATCCTAGGTGGAGTCATATAGTGAAGTTAGCTTTGATGAAGTGGAAAAAACAGGTAAAGAAAATGAGGACACAGATCTGTGGAAATTAAAGGCCAGCACTAACAGCTCTATCCCTGTAGATAAGTACCCTTCTACTATTGCCCAATACTGCTTTAGGAAAGCATTTGTCCACCAAAATCTTCTGAGTCAACCTCACTCAAAGGACTAGTTCTCATTCATCTGTCACTACATTCTGACACACAGAACATGGTGCCTTCATTCCATAATCTCAAATCAACAAAAAAGGAAGGGCCAAAAATTCCAGTTTCTTTCACTGAGTGAAGATCCAAATAGTTTAGAGCAGGATTTCCTAAGAACAGGTAAAAATTCACTGTGCTTTATCAAACAAATTTGCAGAGAAATTCTTGGCTTACTTCAAGGCCACATTATATGAAAGGAAAGATAAATCTAGCAAGCATCTATTTCAGCAGCTAAGAAAGATGTGAGAGATTTATTTGTATAACAGAGCTTTTGGGGGAGCTACTATTAATAGTGTAGTTGATTCCTGTTATCAATCAATGTATTCATCTAAAAGCAAAATATCTTCTAAATCAAAATGTAGTGTATCTCTTTGGACAAGATCCACTTTCCTAGTTCCAAGTTCATGGTGATAAAGCATGATGGATTACTTAGCTTCTTATTAAAAAGTTTTTTTAGAGAAAACTCACTTGATGTAATAGTCCTCTTTCTCCACTTTTTTTTTTTCTTTCTCCACTTTTAAGTGTGCAAACACTACCTTCTATAACTTACGTGGGAAAATGTTAATGGGCTAATAAAATATAGTAAAGTAAATTGTTCAAATTTACTTTGAATTGTTCAAATACCCGTGTTTTTCTGAATCAGATTCTCATACACCTATTTTCACTCTTTCATGGTGTGGAAAATTCATTCTTAAAAAGACTGTTTTTCATGTGGAGATTGATTCCCTAAAAAATTAAAAATAGAGCTACCTTATGACCCTGCAATTGCACTACTGGGTATTTACCCAAAAGATACAGATGTAGAGAAAAGAAGGGCCATATGTACCCCAATATTCATTGCAGCAATGGCCACAATTGCCAAACTGTGGAAAGAGCCAAGGTGCCCTTCAACAGATGAATGAATAAAGAAGATGTGGTACATATATACAATGGAATATTATGCCTCCATCAGAAAGGATGAAAATATCCAACTTTTGTAGCAACATGGACTGGATCGGAAGAGATTATGCTGAGTGAAATAAGCCAAGTAGAGAAAGTCAAGTATCACATGGCTTCACTTACTTGTGGTGCATAAGGGGTAATATAGAGGACAGTAGAAGAAGGAAAGGAAATGGGAAGTAGGGTAATTTGGGGAGAGAAATGAAACATGAGAGACTTTGGACTCAGAAACAAACTGAGGGTCTTGGAGGGCAGGGGGTGGGGGGATGGGAGAGCCTGGTGGTGGGTATTGAGGGCACGTATTGCATGGAGCACTGGGTGTGGGGCATAAACAATGAATCTTGGAACACTGAAAAAATAAAATTAAAAAAAGACTTTTCCATCAGGTGGCATCAACCTCCATCTCTTCAGTGTATATACAAGACAGGAGGTTTTATATGATTCTTAAAAAGCTCAAAATTATATTAAAGGTAAGAGTGAAGCCCCGACATATTATTAATTCCTTTAAGAATTTTAAGTGTCAGGAAATGAGTGAAATGGTTTGTCCAACAACTCCTGGCTTCAATTACTCCTACATGAAGACATTATCATAACAAAGACTTAAATCTGTGGGAGACAGAAAACTAGAGTTCACTGACCAAAGTCACTCAAGTCAAGAAAGGATGGTAGTCAACTGGAATGGAGAGAAAATCACAGCGTTTCTCCCAATGGATTGCTTTTTGATACTGAATTCCAAATTCCTCCTGTTGTGAACTAAGCTAAGCTGGTTTGGCTATCTAAAAACAGGCAAAGCCTTTGTAAAAGCCTCTGGTGATAAAAGCCAGATGGGATGTAACAATGAAAGCAAGTCTTCAACAAGATTCTGCTGGAATGCAAACATTTATGGCCAGCTAGATAGAGTCTTACACCATCTGTTCTTGGAAGCTCAGTGAGTCCCCCTCTGTCTTCAGGCCTTTCAGGAGTATCTTGCATGAAAGATTGACTCTGAGAAGGATGTCCAATAATGCAAGGTAGCATCAGCTTACCTTCTAGTGTTTTCTTGAGGGAAACACACCCAAACAGAGCTCAGTCCTAGCTCCGTAATGCTGCTAGCCCTGCTAGCGTTGGACCTTTTCCATTTAGGTCATACACCCCTACTAGCCAACCCCTTATATTGACCAGTACTTATTTCAATGATGTCAGATTATTTTCTAACAATTTTCATGCTAAAGAAAAAAACTCTGATATGAATTTTGACAATTTTGGAAGTGCTTGTGTAAACTCTGTAATAGTTGGTTTTCTGTATCAACTTGGCTAGGCTGTAGTATTCAACTATTTGGTTAAACATGTTACTGTGAAGTTAACTTTTATACGTGATTAACATTTATAAACAGCAGGCTTTAAGTAAAGGATGTTTCCCTCCATGATGTAGGTGGGTCTCATCCAATCAACTCAAGCTCTTAAAAGCAAAGACTGCATTTCCCCAAGGAAGAAGTAATTCTTCCTCAAGACTCCCAACATAGAAACCCTGCTCTTTGAGTTTTTGGTCTGCCCTACAAATTTGGAACTTGCCAGCCCCAATGACCTCTATGAGTCAACTCCTAAAAATAAATCTCTCTTTCAGACACACACACACACACACACACACACACACACACACACACACACAGAGAGAGTTTGTTTTTTTGGGAGAACCCAGACTAACATAAGATCCCTAAGGAACACAGACTCCTGATTTGGGTACTTCAAGTGCTAACTAACCACTTGTAGAGTGTACATTACAGGTCACTTAATCTCATACTCATTCAAAGTAAATTACCACCCAGACAATGTATCACCTGTTCTGTGGGTCTCTTCTCTCATGTAACTTCTATTTATTTATTTTTTTCCTCATTTGAAATTGTCAGTTAGGCAGACATAGAGATAACTTCTCTCCAGTACACCTTTGCAGTTATGTTTATATAGCTTGGGTTATGTAACACTAAATAAAGTTTAGAAATGCTTTTTACTATACATATCCCTACCCCACCAGAAATTCACAAGGCATACAGCAGAGTAAATGCCATGAAGCCCTTCAATAGATAATTTTGTATAATTTTGTTAAGCCTAGTGTTTCTGAAATGCATTTGATAACAGATTCTTTACTTTGAGTAACTTCTCTAACAGTCCATAAAATGCTAGAATGTACTTTGAAAAACGTGGACATGAGGTGCCTGGGTGGCTCAGTTGGTGAGGCTACTGCCTTTGGCTCAGGTCATGATCCCAGAGACCCGGGATCGAGCCCCACATCAGGCTCCCTGCTCGGCGGGAAGCCTGCTTCTCCCTCTCTCACTCCCCCTGCTTGTGTTCCCTCTGTGTTTCTCTCTGTCAGATAAATAAATAAAATCTTAAAAAAAAAAAGAAAGAAAAATGAAAAATGTGGACATAAACTATTCCAGAGAGAATGAGGTTAAAAAGAAAAGTTTCTGCATTAGGAGGTTCTGTTGATACCTCTCAAGAGTCATCTCAGTGTCTGGCAAGCAGAAATTCTTTCTATATCTGGGAAAAATCCTTCAAGCTACATTTTAAACATTCCCTGCTGTTGTGTACTCAGTGGAGAAGAAGAGCTGGTCACCATTTTCCATGTGAGAAATCATTTTTCACTTAGAGACCTTTATTAGGACATCTATCTACCTTCTTTGCCACAAGAATAAGTACGATGATGAAATCTTTCTTAGATATTCATCTTCTACAAATGTTAAGTATCTTTGTGGCTCTACTTGGAATCATCTACTTTGACTATTACACTTTCAAGTTAGAAAGACCATTTTTGTAGTTATTCAATTAGAAATATAACCTGGACTTAGTACCATGATGCTTATAAATTACTGTGGGGTAACGCCTTTCTGGAAGCTGGGTCAAAAAAGTCAGCGGGCTATACCAAATAAAGTAGTTGGCTTTCTCAGAGGCCACCTTGTATGAAAAATGCCTGTCTTTAAACACTAGAATCCCATTCACCACAGCAAAAATGTTCACACTGCAAGAGCTCATAGGAACGGGAACGGGAACTGGAACTGACTGAAAGAAGAACGATCCGTATCTCTCATCTGCTCTCTCCCAAGACTGCACTCAGAGGCGGCAACAGTAAGAATTTTTCCACACTATTTAAGTTGTAATTTTCTCTCTTTTCATTTTTTTTGCTTTTGATTTTTTAAATCAATCTAATATAGTTGAATTTGTGTAAATGTACCTATGATGCAAATAACTGTATGTCCAAATGCATTTGATCAACATTATGGTTAAGTTTTTTTTAAAAATCTATTCAATATATTCTAGGTACAAGGAAAGAGGAGTCTTTATTATTTGTTTTATTTTGTTTCAGTGAACATTCAGTAAGCAATTACTATAGGCAAAGAGAGATGGAACCATTGGGCAACAAAACAACTATGAACCAATATCTTGCCTCAGACCTCACACTTGATAAAGGATAAACAAAACCAAAATCAAAATAAGACTGTGTTCATATGGGAAGGGAAGAAATTCATTCTGCTTAAATCATGGAAGAATGTTGCACCAAGAACTGCCCTTTAAATCTGGTCTTGCACAACAAGCAGGATTTTATGAAATATAGAAAGATGCATGTGTGTGTAAACGTATAGCGTGTTGGGAGGAGTTTTACACCAATGGAGCAAAAGACAAGTAAATATGAAATGAGTACTCTGTATCAGAAAGAGCCCATAATCTGTAACTTTGTTCCTTGTGTTGCTGGAAGGTTGGATAAATAAGGGGAACAACAAAAAAATAAAAATAAAAAAAATAAGGGGAGACAACAGAATTGAAGTGGGAAAGATTACTGGGGCCAGGTTGGGAAGGACCCTAAATGCTCCGCTAAGGAATATAGACTTAATGGAGAGCAAAGAGACCATGATGAAATCTTGATAGGGGAATGACATGTTTAGATCAATCCATGGTGGAGTGAATGTAATGGAAGCAGGGCAAGCCAAGCTTCTCAAGGCAGCTTACTCTTTTTATTTTCCCCACTCAGCATAATATCTGTTATTTTTGTCTCATACTTTACCACTGTGTTTTTCTTGCAAAGGCATTGCCCTGCAGATATATATATATATACTACCATAAAGGCGATTCTGCTTCACTCGAATACTTTCATGGTAATTTTTCCTTTCCGTCAAGTTCTCTGGGAGGATCCCCATATAGTGCAGTGTATATAGCTCTCTACATAGCTGCTAACTGCAACTAGTCATGCTTCTCAGACACCCGGCCCCTGGTGATGAGAGACCGAGGAAGGGCAAGTGGCACATGGATGATGAAGGGAAATAACGGGCAGGAACCTTCCACTACTTCTTTCGTGTGAGTTTCTTCGAAACTTCTCCATTCTTGGCATTAGTACTCCTAGTAATACAGGGCTACTGATCATTCCTTCATCCAAGCAATATGCATCTAATACCAAATAAATAGAGGTTTTAATCTAGGCTCTCTGGGCTAGCGAAACAAGGGAAGATTCCATGCTAACATTCTACTTGGGAAGGGGGATCATCATCAGGGAAACAGATAATAAGCAATATATATAAATAAATTATACATCATGTTAGAAGGCAGTATGTGCTATGAAAAAAAATTAGAGCTTGAACAGATAAAGAGTACCTGGAGGGTGTCATGGGCCAGGATGTGTTGCAATTAAATGTGACGAGTCAACCTGCTCAATATCATTAATTATAATGAAAATGAAAATTAAAGTCACCATGAGATACTACTTCATGCTTACTAAATTGGCTAAAATGAAAATGACTGATAAGAGCAAATAATGATTAGGAAACCGGAACTCTCATGTTGCTATGGAAATGCAAAAGGAACAATGACTTTAGAAACTGTCTCAGGTAATGATAGTGTCTGGAACTAGAACGGTAGTGCTAAAGGTTAAAAGACTGAATGCAGGGGCCCTTGGTGGCTCAGTTGGTTCAGCCTCTGCCTCCAGCTCAGGTCATGATCTCAGGGTCCTGGGATCCAGCCCCACATCGGGCTCCCCCCTCTTTCTCTGCCTGCCTCTCTGCCTATTTGTGATCTCTCTGTCAAATAAATTAATAAAATCTTAATAAATATATTGAATGCATTTTAAGGAAGGGTCAAAGGCTTTGAATGGATTAAATATATTACATAAGAGAAAGAGGATTCTATGGCAATCCAAGATTTTTGTTCTGAAAAACTCTAACAGTAGGCTTGGTGATTAATAGATGGGAAAGATTTCAGGAAGTACAGGTTGGGGTGGTAGGAATCAGAACTTCTGTTCTGGACATATTAAACTTGAGATGTATGTTTTTATAACTAGAAGGAGACATCATTTAGACAATTTAACATTACTTGGAAGTTTGGAGAAGTCCAAGAAGAAGACCTAAATGTTGAGGAAGATACTATCCAGATGGTATTGAAAGCTGAGGGGTGCCTGGGTGGCTCAGTCGTTAAGCATCTGCCTTGGGCTCAAGTCATGATCCTGGAGTCCCTGGATCGAGCCCTCCATCGGGCTCCCAGCTTGGCGGGAAGCCTGCTTTTCCTTCTCTCACTCCCTCTGCTTGTGTTTCCTCTCTAGTTGTGTTTCTGTCAAACAAATAAATAAAATCTTGAAAGAAAGAAGCAAGCAAAAAAAAAAAGAAAAAAGAAAAAAGAAAGAAGGAAGGAAGGAAGGAAAGAAAGAAGGAAAAGGAAGGAAAGAAGGAAGGAAGGAAGGAAGGAAGGAAGGAAGAGAAAGCCGAGAGACTAGGATGAGATCACTGTAGAAATAAAGAAGATAATCCATATGCTAGAAGAAGTCCATGGATCAGCCTTGGAGTATTGCAACATTTAGAAGTAAGGGAAATGAGGAAGTGACAGAGAAAGGGTGTCCAGTGAGGCAAAAGGAAACTTTAAATGAGTTGAGGACAATGAAGAAAGTGTTTCAAGGAGGAAGAAAAAATGAACACAGTTGAATGAGCTGAAAGATGAGGATAAGAACTGACCACTGCATTTGAAAATGTGAATCTTGATCACCTCAGTAAGAGTTACTTTCATGGTCCGGTAAAAACAGAAGCCTACCTGGAAAGCATTCGAGAAAGAAGAGAGGTATAAAGGCAATGTGTGTATATGATAATTATGAATTTTTTCGATGAAAACAATTTAGAAATAAGGTGGTAGCTGAAGGGAAATGTGAAATCAAAGGAGGGTCTGAATAGATGGATGGATGGGTAAGAACAGCTGGTCACCTCTACTGGGGAAAAAAAGGCTTCAAATCACCCTTCCATGGGGTGCCTGGGTGGCTCAGTCATTAAGCGTCTGCTTTCGGCTCAGGCCATGATCCCAGAGTCCTGGGATCAAGCCCCACATTGGGCTTCCTACTTGGTGGGAAGCCTGCTTCTCTCTCTCTCACTCCCCCTGCTTCTTTTTTTATTTTATTTTATTTTTTATTTTATTTATTTGACAGAGAGAAACACAGCCCAGAGAGGGAACACAAGCAGGGGGAGTGAGAGAGGGAGAAGCAGGCCTCCTGCCGAGCAGGGAGCCCGATGTGGGACTCGATCCCGGATCTCTGGGACCAAGACCTGAGCCGAAGGCAGTCGCCCAACCAACTGAGCCACCCAGGCGCCCCCACTCCCCCTGCTTCTGTTCCCTTTCTGGCTGTGTTTCTCTCTGTCAAAAAAAAAATAAAATCTTGGGACACCTGGGTGGCTCAGTTGGTTAAGCGACTGCCTTCAGCTCAGGTCATGGTCCCGGAGACCCGGGATCGAGTCCCACATCAGGCTGCCTGCTCGGCGGGAAGCCTGCTTCTCCCTCTCTCACTCCCTCTGCTTGTGTTCCCTCTCTGGCTGTGTTTCTCTCTGTCAAATAAATAAAATATTTAAAAAAAAATCTAAAATAAAGGAAGGAAGGAAGGAAGGAAGGAAGGAAGGAAGGAAGGAAGGAAGGAAGGAAGGAATAAATCACCATTCAAATGGGGATTCCATTGCCTGACACCATGATGAAAAGATATATCATTGTTTTGGTCATGATTAGGCAAGTCAGATATCCTGTACCCCTAACCCCACTCAATATTCTCCCCTTATAAGTAGGCCATATGGTTGTAAAATACATAGTAAAAATAACCCCAAACCTCAAGACACCTTGTGAGAATGTAATAAAAAACCAATACCAAATAAATTACTCATAAATAAAATTCATTGATGCTTCTTGTTGTTATGCAGGGAAACCACATTAGAAGATACAGGAAATAAAGAACTATAAAAAATAGATCCAATGACATTAATTCTGCCAATCAAAATTAGACTAATCAGGTTATTTTCCTGATTTATGTTGCTATTTATTACAAACCAGCATGCTTAGTCCAGCTTAAACCTGCAAGAGTCATAAAAGAAATCCAAGTACATTTTCAGACTAAGGTCCTCCTGGGGTATAACATTAACTATTCATAGAAGAAAATGGAATAACCAGACTTCATACTTTTAATTCCCTTTATCTCTACTGTACATACATTCCAAAGGGGTGATTATTCTAATCACAATGGTCAACAAATTAGTTCATTTAAAAATTTAATGCTAACTAAGGACTGAATTAAATTACTGTTTGTGTGATACAGTGTAGGTTCAAATTCAGTCTTAGTGTAGGTAGAATAAAAGTAGCAGGAGGATATGATGGAAAGGCACAGAACAAACCAAGTTCTATACACAAATTCTCACTGTGATTCCCTTGAAGGGGCACAATCCTTAGAGATGCAACCTGAGTTCTTTGGTGAAAAATAAGAAGCTAAGCTTGAGGTCTTAAATTTCTTCATGCTATGAAATAACATAAATTTCAAACAATCCATATACCCAATCTGTAATTTTTCTAGAGAAAAGTTTACATATCTTTGACCCAATTCTGCACAATATGTTGTAAAATTTAAATTCCAGGGGGGGGCCAAGTTGGTGACGTCGGTTAATCATCCAGCTCTTGGTTTCAGCAACTCAGGTTGTGATCTCAGAGCTGTGAGATCAAGCCACATGTCAGGCTCCATGCTTAGTGTGGAGTCTGCTTAACAGTTTCTCTCTCCGTTTCCCTCTGCCCCAACTCCCATCCTCCCCCTCCTCACACACACACATACAGTCACTCTCTCTCTCTAAAATAAATAAGGGGCACCTGGGTGGCTCAGTTGGTTAAGCAACTGCCTTCGGCTCAGGTCATGATCCTGGAGACCCGGGATCGAGTCCCACATCGGGCTCCCTGCTCAGCGGGAAGCCTGCTTCTCCCTCTCTCACTCCCCCTGCTTGTGTTCCCTCTCTCGCTGTGTTTCTCTCTGTCAAATAAATAAAATCTTTAAAAATAAAATAAATAAATACATCTTTTTATAAAATGTAAATATCTATTCTTTGGGTCCTACTCTGTTAACCCTCCAATTAGTTTATGGGAATTTTTTTTTTTTTAATGAGAAGACTTGGGGCACCTGGGTAGTTCACTTAAGCATCTGCCTTTGGGTCAGGTCATGATCCCAGGGTCCTGGGACGCAGTCCCACTTCAGGCTCTGCTCAGCAGGGAGTCTGCTTCTCCCTCTCCCTCTGCCTCTCCCCCCAGCTCATATGCTCTCTCACACACTCTCTCTCTCAAATACATAAATAAAATCTTGGGGAAAAAAGAATATATTTATTTTAAAAATGAGGAGACTTGGTCTGTAACTCTCTGTATATTCCTCTATCTCTTTTGTTTCAGTTGATACTACTGCACCCCTGACTCACTCTACTGCAGCCCACTGCTTCCCTATTGCTCCTGAATATGTCAGCCACGCTCCTTCCTCAGGATCCTAGCACCTAATTCCTCTGCCTAGAATGTTCTTCCCTCAATGATCTAAGAGGCTCATTCCCACAGTTCCTTCTGTACTTGTACCATGTGTCATCTTGCTTGAAACTTCTGTCTTAATAGACATTAAATACAATGTATTTATCTACACTTAATTCTAGTGCATACAATTTTACTTATTAATTATTCCATCTACTCTAGTCCCTGAGGCCAGAACCTTTGTGTTGTTCACTGCTCTAATCCCAGAAACTAGACAAGAACTTAGCCAACACTCAACAAATAGTAAATGTACGAAGGAAGAAGAAAGACTAGAAAGAGAAGCTGCTTTCCCTCTACTGGTCAAGGTGGATTGGTGTACCTAGAATGAAAGAAATATTTTGCCTGATCCTCTGGACTTTGTGTATATGCTTTCTCATCCAATAAAAGATATATTTTCTGATAATAAACTCCCCAGCCTCTCAAAATTTAAGAACACAGTAAGAGTTATAAGATAAATTTAAGCCCGTACTTACTGAATATAGCGAGCATGTTAATGAAAAATTTGCAGGCGAACAAAGTTGTGCTTATATTGCTGACAATTCTGCATACATTTCTTTCAGTGTGTGTGTGTGTGTGTGTGTGTGTGTTTTCCTGAACACAAAAGAGTATCCATATAAGCAAAATCTCTGTTTCCCTGAAAGTTCACTCCCTACCAGATGATAAACAGAGTCAGGGTTCTTAAGATCATTGCCTTAGTAACTAATCATTGCACATGAAAAATATGACTGTCAGAAATAACAATTGAGGCAGGAAACAACTGGCCTCAAGAGGTTGCTAAGTAGCAGGAAAATCTGATTTTTAAGAGCTGATTTCTATGAAGGCATGAACAGACCAAAAAGGAAAGAAGCCACAAAAATACAAGATAGATGCCAAACCTCTGTCTCCAACCTCTAGAAGAACAAAATGTAGGGAGTGTAGACTGCCTCCAAGGGTGCCTGAGGCATATTTAATATTTGTTAAGAAGTTAATATTTGCAAAGAAATTTTAAGATGAAAACTACCAGAGAAGGGCTAAATCCTACTATCCCAATAACTTGAATGCTATTCTTTTTTTTCATGCTGCATGACATATTCTTCTAAAAATAGTCTACCAAAAGAAAAGCCTTAACTGCCTTCCAAAAGGGAAATTTCCATTCATCCATCACGTTAACAAAGACACTCTGGGGACAGCCAGGATATGCCTTCTGTGAGTTTACTGCCATCATGCAGGTCCACATTTAAAACACCCGAATGAGATGACAGCCTATGGGGAGTCAGCAGACTCTTTAATTTTTTTGGGAGAGAGTCAAGGAAGATCACTTCCTTACATACCAATCCAGTGTTCCACTACACTGGCTTCTGAAGGTTAATTACAATAATTCATTACCATCCCCCAAATTTCATGATGCTATTGATTTTCAGTTTCTGTAAATCAGTGTTTCTTCAAACTATGCTTCCTCTACCACCAGTAACACCTGAGAACACATTGGAAATGCAGATTCTTGGGCCTCACGCTGGATCTACAGAATCCAGAATTTGGAGATGAAGTTCAATAAGCCCTAGATCAAGCCCTCCCAGTGATTCTGATACATTGCTTTAGAAGTTATGTTTAGTTTACATTTAAAAAATGTCTGGCCATTAAAATCCAACTGGACAGAATAATTGAAATTTATTTATCTAGCCAATGTATATTAAATGACTATTATGTAAAAAGCATTGCTCTGGAAGCCAAAAGTTATGCAGCGAACAAAACAGACACAAAGCCTGACCTCATGGATCTTAAATTCTAGTTAAGTAGGCAGACACACAAAATGAGCAAATTATATGGTATTTTAGAAAGTAAGTGTTGTGGAAGAAATAAAACAATGAAAGAAAGATGGAGCATTAATGAGAAGGGACATTAATGCATTTTACTTTATTTCTTTTTTAAAAATTCATTTATTTATTTGAGAGAGAGGGAGCACATGCAGGAGGGGCAGAGGGAGAAGAAAGAGAATCTCAAGCAAACTTGGCACTGAGTACAGAGGGGCTCAGTCTCACAACCCTGAGATCATGATCTGAGCCAAAATCAAGAGCTGGCTGCTTAATAGACTACTCCACCCAGATATCCCAAATACATTTTAGATGACATGGTTATATGTCCCAAAGCTTGGGTCCTATAACCAATTGGTATGTCAGAGCTTCTTAGAGGATGGTTTTTCACATCATTTTTCTAAGGCCTATTTATAAATTGATTTAAGAGATATTTTTGTCAGGGTTCCTTTTAAGTATTTTTTATGTATTTTACAAAAATTTTCAGAAATACAAGTGACATTTTGTATTCAAATCTTAGTTATAAATTTATCCCAGCTTTTACTCTATTTGTATGCTTGAAACTTTAGTTTTAGTACTTAAGTTATGTTAGTTAACCTGTATATTAAACTAAATGTTTAATTTAAAAATTAGATGATCCTGGAAAAATTAATAGATGCTAATTTTAGACTTTTAATCCAATTCTCCTAGAATTGGTAGACACAGATAAAATAATGCTACAATTAAAGTGGTCATGATTTTTTAACTTATATTAAGCCTTTTAAAATATGGGTCATTGGGCACCTGGGTGACTCGGTTTGTTAAGCAACTGCCTTTGGCTTGGGTCATGATCCTGGAGTCCCAGGATCAAGTCCCACATTGGGCTTCCTGCTCAGTAGGGAGTCTGCTTCTCCCTCTGACCCTCCCCCCTCTCATGCTCTCTCTCTCATTCTCTCTCTCTCAAAGAAATAAAATATTTAATAAATAAATAAATAAATTGATTAATTATGGGTCATCGATTAGGAAGCATTAAAAAAAGTAAAAAGAAGTTTTATAGTTGAGAATAGATTCAATTTAGTCCCAGGTCCCTGGGAAACGCATTACTGAGTTGTTATGGACTGAATTGTGTCACCTTAGATATTGAAGCCCTAACCTCCAATGTGACTCTACTATATTTAAAGATGGGCCTTTCAGGAGCTAATTAAGATTCAATGAGGTCAAAAAAGCAGGGATCTAATTCAACAGGACTGGTGTCCTTATAGGAGGAAGAAGAGATACCAGAACTCTCTCTCTCTCTCCAAGTGCACAAAGGAAAGGCCATGTGAGGACACAGTGAGAAGGAAGCTGTTTGCAAGCCAGGAAGACAGATCTCCCCAGATGCCAACCTTCCCAGCAACTTGATCTTGGACTTCCAGTCTTGGAGGCTAGAATTTCTGTTGTTTAAACCACCCAGTCTTTGGTATCCTGTCATGGCACTCCAAGCAGACTAATACATAAATATAGACATCTCTTTTTAAATAAAGAGTTCATTTACATTTTGAGAAAATTTCCCTGAAGACTCCTATGCAATGCAGGCTCCCAAACTATCATGACCACCAAAAGAAAGGTGATTAGATTTCACATGTCCTTCCTGGTCTCCCCAGAGGAATACTGACCACTGTGTGTATTATCACAGAACGGTGGGCATGAAAGTAGCCACAGGTATAAGGCCAGGAGGCAGGACCAAGATAAAGAATAACTTGAGCACAACTTGTGATCACCTCATTTGTATTAAGTAATATTTAATAAGGTAAGGGATGATAGAATTCGCTATATTGATTCATCTAAGTTAATCATCAAATTTATTTTTTTGGCACATTTTCATGGACTAGTTGCTATGTTAGGGCTGAGTACTCAATGGTGTGTTGAAAAGACAGTTTTTTTTAAAAAAAAGAAAAGACAGTTTTTAAAAAACATATTAAATAATATACATACAAACAAATACGTTATAAAAGTAATTGCTACGAAGGGAAAAAAAGTGCTATAAAAGCATATGATGGGTTCTGCCTTGGTCAGATTAGGCTTTCCTAAGAAGGAAACACCTGAGCTGAGCAGTCAAAGACCATTTTAAGTAAAGGTGAGCAAATTCTGGGATGGATATCCCAGAAAGCCCCGTGTAACATGAGATTGAAGACTAAGGAAGGGACAGATCATGCAGTGACCAGATTATCCAACAAATACAAGACACTAAGCAAGATGATGAGTAAAAACATGGGAATATAATCTGCAAAATCCACACTGGGCCATCTAGAGGAATAAAGGACCAGTTTCTCCAACAAACATATTGCAAGGAGAAAAAAGAGGAAGAAGAAAACTATACTCAGAAGGAATGCAAGTGACATACTGAGCAATTTACAATTTAGATCCTGATTTGAATAAATATATGATAACAACTACATGAGACAAAACGGAATTTGAGTTGGCCATTTAATGAGAGAAGCAGTCTCGATTTTTTTTTACATATGGTAGTAATATTAAAGTTATTTTTAAAGGAATCATAATTTAGAGATCATGCTACAATATTTACACATGAAATGACTTGAACGTTGGGAATTTGCTTCAAAAGAATTCAGCGTAGGGAAAAAGAGAAAATAGGTGGGAGATGAATGAAACAAGACTGGCTGTAAGTTCACGATGCTTGAAGCCAAGTATTGGGTAGTTGAAGTTTTACTGTGCTGCTCTCCTTTTTGTGTGTACATTTTAAATTATCCATATAAGAATTTTCAAAAGGAAAAAAGAAAAACATTAGGAGAAAAAGGGCAATAGAGCTGCAAATGCATGGGGAAAAAAACTGGTGTCTCCTTTTAATTCATGTATATTGTGCTCATAAAATTCAAGATACTACCAACATTCGGTGCTTTTAAAGTCAGATCAATGCTACTAACAAACTTTTTCAATACTATTTGAAATATTGACACCACATTGGGAAATTCTGCAAATTTAAGCAGAAAGAATCCATTTGGAATCATTCCAAAAGTGAATTACAATTTAGGGGGTCTATTTGAGCTAGTTGTAATCAGAAACTCAAGTATTTTTTTAACTCACTGACTATGAATTACATTTCAAACTAATCATCTTGTTTATTTCTGCTAAGATTTCAGAAACCAAGTGATCAGCTTAAACTTCTTGCTCTGCCAGGTCTCTTTTTTAAAGCTAAAGCAATTTTCTGCCATAAATTCTGCTAACGGGAGGAAAGACATTAGAATATCTTGCCAACAAAATAGAATATAAAGCACAAATAAGCCAAGAATCAAGCTTAAACAGTTTAGTCATGCATTTTTGTTGGTTAATCAGAAAAAAGTAAAGGAATTCATAACAAGAATATATGAGCAAGAAATGGGAGATAAGACTGTAGGGCAATTGGCATCCAACAACTGGCACCTAATTAAATTGTATGGCCCTTTATATTCAAACTATTTTAATCAAGAAATTATTTTGGGGGCGCCTGGGTGGCTCAGTCGTTAGGCAACTGCCTTAGGCTCAGACTGTGATCCTGGAGTCCCAGGATTGAGCCCCGCATCAGGCTTCGTGCTTGGTGGGGAAGCCTGTTTCTCCCTCTCTCACTCCCCTGCTTGTGTTCCCTCTCTCACTATGTTTCTCTCTTTGTCAAATAAATAAATAAAATCTTTAAAAAAACCTATTTTTTTTTAAATCCCAGGATGCATTAAGTTCAAAAAGATAATTCAGAGCTCCGTTCTTTTGTCTTTGAGGAACTTTTTCAGAGAATAACAGGAGCCCAAAATACTTCCTCAGCATGGAAATATACCTGTGATAGGTACATATGATTTTTTTTAAAGCATCAAGTGTTTGTCTTTTATCAGAAATGCTCCTGTTCAGAGTCAAAGGATCCCTCTATTCTTTTCCTTAAAGCTTAGGCTGGTCCATAGAACCTACCTCCTTCTTGGGGAAGAACACTGTCTGGCTAGCCTCAATTTAAGAACCTTTAAGACCCACGTGCAGCACCTCACCCTGCCTCAACTCCTTCTGTTCTACTTGCCAGCTGTTGGTGACCTAACCTCCTTGCCAAGGCTGTCGCCTATTTTTGTCCTCACCATTTCCAAGTTAGTACTGATTCTTCAAAGGGCCTTTGGTCCTACCCGGCACCAGCTGTAATAGGTCTAAGCAGGTGTCACCTCCTCTCTGCTCTAAAGCATCCCGAGCATCTCACTCTACTGTCACCTGCCTTCTCCAGGATCATCCAAAGGAAGTTACTATCAGCGTTTCTCCTCTCAACAGAACTGCAGCTCCCACTTAAATGTGCTAGATGTGCAGAAACTATCTCTAACTGCTTCTACTTAGAATCCAGGTAAAAACCACACATGCATTCCCACTCACATTGCATGATGGAACGCTGTATGGGCCACAACACCAGGTGTCAATGGAGTTCAAGAGATGGGAAGAATGGAAGAATGTGGGAAGATGTGTAGCAGAATTTAGGTAGTTGGAATGATGGGACAAAAACCAGTCTGGCAGGGGCCACTGAATTAAAAAGCCTTGATGTTATGAATAAATGGAACATTTTCTGAGGACATGAAAACATAGCTCAGACTGTGTACTGTATAGTAGCAATAGTTATGAAATTAGTTTGAAGAGGATGCTACATGTAGCAAGCTGTGGAGAGCCTTAAATTCCAGGTGAACAATAAAACTGATTTTGCAGTTTTCTCTGGAGAAGATTTGAATAATAGAGAACAGATCTGACAAAAATCAATGAGATAGAAATGCTTATCTTGTGTGAAACTTATTAATAGAGCACAAAATAATGAAGGTCTTGATGGAGATAGACAGTGATAATGGGAAAAAAAAAAAAAAAAAGAAGACGAGGAGAAAAGCTGCTTCAAAGGAACAAAACAAAACCAATCAAAACCAAACCAGGATCAGATACTAACATACAAGAAAGGGGTAAGATGATTCCTCTTTCTGGCTTAACTGACTGGACAGTGGTGGGGTATGCTACCAGAACAGAGCATACGGGAAAGAAATCCAAGTTTATAGGATAGAGGGTGGTAGAAGAGAATATGTTTGATAATTGGCAAGTTTGGAATCCTAACAATTAGGAAATTATGGCAAGAAGCTTGCTGCTCGAGGAGGTTGCCTCGAGAGCATCTCCTTGGGACAGTATGGGAGACTCAACTAGGTGAGCGCCAGGGTCCTCACTCACTCTTGTATTTCCAGCCAAGTAGATGGTGTATGTGGAGTTGTTCGAGTTGTTTTATCTCAGACCTCTGAGTCACTTCAAGAGCAAGAAGACATGGGTTGTGGTGCTGACTAATTGTTTATCACCTGCAGGCTCCAAAATCTGTCTAATGTGGATTAACAAATCCCAGTCTCAGTTGGGCAGTGGGTCCCCCTTCTGGAAAACATGGGAATCTGTTTCCACTCTTTACTCCCTGGGAGTTCCCATTAGCTTCACTAGGGGAATCCTCAGAGGCTCTGGCATCACAGTCACCCAGCCATCTCATGGCCATTGTCACTTACTATGCAGTAACCAATAACCATTACCTTTATGCTCAATTCTACAAGCAAAAGTAGCACTTTTTATATTTGAGCATTTTGTTCCAATAACCTCAGCCAACTGACACCCAAAGGTTAAACTGGGAAAACAGTGGCACCCAGATTTAGTCTCCTGATGACTAAGGGTCAAACAGCAGGACAGCAAGAGGTCTGTTTCAGTAATCTGAATTCGAGCTTAGTAGAATGAAATCAACCAGTGAGAGATGAATGAGAATGCAGTCCCCTTTACAGGACACAGAAGTATCAATAGACAAGAGCAGCCTTCTTGAATCACTAGGTTGTACACCTGAAACTAATATAGCATTGTTATGTCAACTATAAATTTAAGAGTAAAAATAAAGAAATATCAATATATGAATAAAACTACGTGAGATTCTTTTTTCTTTTATATCGAACGACAGTTTAAATGAAGGGTTTTTTTCCCTCACCCTCAATAAATATGAAACAGATTTGAAATACCATTAAGACTCTGTGAATTTTGGGGCACCTGGGTGGCTCAGTTGGTTAAGCAAATGCCTTCGGCTCAGGTCATGATCCCGGAGACCCGGGATCGAGTCCCACATCGGGCTCCCTGCTTGGTTGGAGGCCTGCTTCTCCCTCTCTCACTCCCTGTGCTTGTGTTCCCTCTCTGGCTGTGTTTCTCTCTGTCAAATAAATAAAATCTTTAAAAAGAAGACTGTGTGAATTTTCTAAGATGGTATTAATACAGTTACCTTATGAATAGAGCAAATTTAACAAAGCAAATATCTACATCTGTGACTGCTAGCAACAAATTCTAAAGCACATGCCTGCAAGAAAGCAAATGTGCCATGGTGCAAAACACATACTTGTTCATTTCTTACCTCTAGTCTAGTTCTGCCCTATAAAGCATTTACTCTATTTTTTTCTATTAAGATATAATGTATTATTTGTTTCAGAGGTACAGGTCTGTGAATCATCAGTCTTACACAGTTCACAGAATTCACCATAGTCCATACCCTCTATTTATTTTAAAACAATAAATTTTCCGTCATTTCATCCTCTCAGTTTCATTCAATAAATATGTACAGATTGCATACTATGTACCAGGCACATGTTTTCAGATTCCCAGACAAGAATTGCATTAGCAATCACATTAATGCCATAAGTGGGTATGATACTTTTGGGTTCATGAACATTTTTGTATAAGAATCATCTGATACCAACAAAACCCCTTTAATTTTATAGTGGAGGAATAGAGTGGTTGTTATGACTCTCTCAAGGTCATTCCAAGTACGCAGTAGAGTCCCATGTGACACTAGGTTGTCTGGCTCCAAATCCAATTCTCTGCTACAACACACAGCCTCTCATTTTGGTGCCTTTATTAATGTGGAGAATAGAAAGAGGAGTATGTTGTGTCAACTATTGCTTCCATGGAAGCGCTTGCCGGAGACGCAGACTTTTAGGAGTGCAGCCCAGGTGAACTTGAGCTTCCATGCGACTAAATCAGAGCTGGTAAGAGCTTACAATGAGTATACCATCTCTTCTAACAACACAGTCAACAGATGATTGATTACACTGTTGAAAATTTCTGCTAGAGCATCACACAGCCAGAAAAAAAAATGTTAATTAGAAGCTTTGCATAGTGGTCACTAAAGCCTAGCAATTTTGTCATTACAAAAATTATTTTTGCCATTATGTTCTAATTTATGAAGAAAAGGATTTTCTCTTAACTTCATCGGTTTCTCAGCAACTGACAATTTAAGGGAAATATTAACATATAGGATTATGTAGTTTTCTCCATGAAGTAAAAAGCCAATAGTTAGACTGGAACAGGTTTTCCCAACTGCAGAGCCATTATCCAGAGGCAAATTTTGTCAGCTTCAACAGCTCCCTCCCCAGACACCATCCCCAGAGACAACACAGGTTGCTCAGCTCTCCTCTTCATCCTACTTTACACTATTCCCCTTCATTCCCAGGTAGGAGATTTAAAAAAACATCAACTACCTCACCCAACCACGGTGTGCCGTTTGATTTCTGAAAATGAAACCGGCAACCTAGATGGTCTCTTCTAAACCTATGAATCTATTAGTCTGTGAATAAAGCACTAACTATATGAATATCAAACAATACTCACACCTCAGAAGACATTATACCTAGGGTGTTGAAAAGAGGTGGCCCCCAGAAATCCCAGAAACACTTGGATGCCTTGTTTAATACACAGATGCATAGGCCTGAGCCCAGATGTACTAAATCAGAATTTATGGAAGTGAGACCTGAAATCTATATTTCTAACACACTTCCTTGGATGATTCCAATGTTCACCCTGGTTTGGGAAGCATTATTTAAACAAGTGGTTCTCAAAATGTGGTTCAGGAGCATCAGCATCACCTTGGAACACTACAGAAATGAAGATTCTCGCGTCTTCCCCAGACCTACGAAATCAGAGACTCTCAGGATGGGGCCCCAGAAATCCGCATTTTATGAAGTCCCCCAGGTGGTTCTGATACATGCAACACCTAGTTAAACAAGAGAATAGTTAAATTTCAATTTAAAAAGCCCTAAAGCCCTGCATACTGAGACCCTCCTGAGTAAAGTCCCTGAGTTAGCTGCTGCAGGGAAAAAGAGCAGCTCACTTTGTACCATATTATTTTTTAAATGCATATTTCTTCCAATTGATCTACTGAGAATTTACTCTGTGCTAAGCAAGCAGTCTTAGAGGCTTCTTAGGATAAAGGTATTAGAAAATTCTAGTTCCTGAATTCAAGGAGCTTTTAATCTACTGAGACAAACTTTTTCTGTAAAGGACCAGACATGGGGGTTGGCATATTTCTTCTGTCAAGGGCCAGAGATTAAGTGTTCCAGGCATTGTGGGTCACAGGCGTCTGGGTAACCACCTGGGGTTCTGTAATTGTAAACACAGTCAGACCTAATAGATGAATGAATGAGGTTGGCTGCTTTCCAGTAAAATTTCACTTACAGATACTAATATTTGAATTTCATATAGTCTTCACGTGTCATGAAATATCATTCCTCTTCAGAGGTTTTTTTCCAACCATTTAAAAAATGCAAAAATAATTTGGGGGGCCTTACAAAAACAGGTGGGGCCAGAATTATCCTGTGAGTGGTGATTCGCTCTAAAGTAAAGCTTGTAAGGTAGTAACAAACAACAGCTCAAAGTCTGACTCTCTGTGATGTCAACAGAAATGTAAAAATCAAAAGAAAGAGTTTTTAGAAGGAAAAATGTTGAATTCTGTCTTAATCTTTTCTGTCATTTCCTATCCTGTTGTTTTCCTGAGAAGTATCACATGTCTTTTCTTACATTTCTCTATAACAGAAATACATCTGTCCACTTAAGTAAATCCACTTCATCTTCTCATCCACACC
Organism: Spilogale gracilis; assembly: GCA_004023965.1. NCBI lineage: Eukaryota > Metazoa > Chordata > Mammalia > Carnivora > Mephitidae > Spilogale > Spilogale gracilis. Next base: position 101,621 of record PITA01002270.1, on the reverse strand, counting down.
ATCTCTCATGAAAATAACATGATGCTAACAGAGGTTCTTTCTGTCTTTCCCTATGGGTCCAATTTTATCCATTTATATGGCTATGGAAGCCAAGATTTTCAATATTTAAAAAAAATCTTTGCTCAGGCATATACATTGTATCATTTCTTCTCTCATTCATGTACTAGGAAGGGGAGACTGGCTAACATTTCTACAACATTTAGTCTGCCTTGTAAACTGCCAGCTTATGTTGTCTACTGTGGGCTCCAATTTTTGGGAGGCTCATAATTAACTTGGGCTTTTTCTTTGTTTTAAATCTCAGATTGGTACAGATAAGTGCTAATTATCCAGTTTCTAAAGATTAATACTCACAGAAATATAAATGTCAGTACGCTGACAGAACAAATTACATGCAAATCTATGGTATCAATTCCCAAATAAGAACCCACTCAGTGCATTGAATTGGAATCTCTGGGCATAACACCCAGAACTGGTGCTTTTAACATGCTTCCTAGTGTCGCTGATGCCCAGCCACATTTGAGAACCACTCTCTACCCTACAGTGCCTAGAAAGTGGAACAGACAGACCTGAGTGGCTCTGGGCAGGATATGCTTTTGGGTGGTAATACTCAGGAAGCATCAGAGCACCATTTTGCTGGGTCGTGGAGGAAACATCTTCACTTTCAGATGGCACTTAAATTCTAAGGTATTTATCCCAACAAAAGTGGAAATAAAACCCAAACCTCCCACCATTCAGAATAAGTGGAGTGGACCATGAGTTGACAAATTAGAGAACACCCAAACTAGAGACAAAGGATGCAGTGTTACTGTGGCTTTTCTAGCTAGTCTTCACACCTGGCCAACCTGCCCACTAATCAAGTTCCTGCTGGCTCATAAAGTCAAACTTGGAAGCCCAGAGCCTGCTCTAGAAAATCACCGCAGACCTCAACTCCATCTTTTACCATGGTCCATTCACACACACCCTTGTTCTCATCTTTTGCATTCAGGATTACTGACTCTTTGCTCACTCTCAGAAGTTGGCTGGCACCTCCTTCCACTCTTGAGTCCCCAGATCAACACTCCGGCTCTTTGTCCCTCAGTCTTGCTGCATTGCTTTTGCCTTTATTCATTTCCTTTGTTTTTCGTGAAAACTTCTGTTCTAGCACTTGCTCCTATAGAAATTCCTGCTAGGGTAAGTGAGATACAGGACTTTGGACGTATGAGAGCTAAACTTTCTTAATTAAAAAAGACGTGGCTAAATAACTACTGAAGAATGACTGACAAGATGCAGAGAAATCTCTGTGATTAATATCAGCACACTGTTGTACAAAAACATCTTCAGCTCTTCAGACTTTCAAGGTTGGAGCACTGGATACGGTACATTTGGAGAGTACCAGAGAACTAGTGACGAAAGAGAAGGTGAGAAAGACTGCGTCAACCAAAGGGGATCTGCCAGCTTCCTAGGGAGTTTATAACTTGTCTTATATGACATTACACTTAAATTAACTAGAAAGTCACACTTCTCATTCCACTGCATAATTAAGGCACTCTCAAGGAAACCTACAAGTGTATGGATTTCTGTGACACTACACTTTAAGACCATAAAAAAAAAAATGGGTAAGTGAGGGGACATGGAATTTTAAATTCCTATCAAAATTATGATGCAGCATGGACTCTCAGGGGATGGTATTGCCTCAGAAGGTTCCTCGACAAGTCTTACTCCTGTCTTGCTGCTCAGTGTATCACAGGCCCCAGCATTCCTTCATCCCATAAAGGACAGAGGATTACTTGGGAGCCAGATCAGCTCAATTATTTCAATCAGCCAAAGCCAGTAAATATACTAAGAAATTCTGATGACATAAAAAGCATGCCATCAGTGTGGCTGTCACCCCCAGGAATATAAGAAAAACTGAGAAATAGATAGGTTTGTCAATTAGCATACTTTCTCACCTAACTTACTGATACCATTTCTGACAGTGAGTAGCTGCTTCTCTTGACCTCAAAACTTACATTCCCTTGTAGCATGTGCTCACTCTAGACCTCCCACCATATCACCTGTGCCTCAACCTGCTCCCTCAGAGATGGCTCATGGTGCAGAATCATCAGGCAGAGCATCCACTCACTCAGGGACCAGATCCTGTCTGTGCTTCAAAAAGAAAAGCACTCTTATTGAAGTAATTCATAGTCAAGTACAAATAACCAGTACATTTAAACAATTAGGAAGTGAAAGTTCACTGACAGTTTTATGTCAGGAAAACCTTTCTCCAAAAGAGGTTAAGACTTTAATTGGGCCTTTCTGAAATGTATGCACAGGAATCAGAATGGAATACGTATGTGCTAAATAAACAAAGTATGTCTGTCCCAAAATTCTGAGACGTCCTGTTCAAGTAGTTAATGACACTGGCATTATTCAATATGCCTGAGAACTTTTAGTAATATATAAATACAAGGGAAAAATATTTAAAAAGAAACAAAGTGATCTTGGAATTTATCTAATGTTAGATTGTGTTCACCAAGTCCTGCTTCACAATGCTTTTCCTGGGACCCAAAAAAACTGCACTTCCCAGCATCCTTGCATTTAGTTGGAGCCATGTGACTAGTTCTAGCCAAAAGATGTGAGCAGTAATGTAATGTGTCTCCTTCTGGATAAAATATCTACGGGCCGGTGGGGCTAACTGAATATTTGATGATATTAGGAAACTGTATCATCTTTTAGGTGTGATAATGGTATTGTGATGGTGCTTTTAGAAATAATCTATATCTTTTGGGGCGCCTGGGTGGTGCAGTTGGTTAAGCATTCAAGTCTTGGTTTTGGCTCACATTGGGATCTCAGGGTCATGAGATTGAGCCCCACATACATAGGGCTTCACACTCAGCTCAGAGTCTGCTTGAGAGTCTCCCTCTTCTTCTACCCCTCTTGCTCATGCTTTCTTTCTTTCAAGTAAAAAGATAAAAAGAATTTTAAAAAAGGTATCTTTAAAGGTACATACATACTGAAACTTTTACAGAAGAAATTTCTAGCATCATTTTCAAAATAGTCCAGTTAGAGTAGGCAGGGTGTGTCGGGATACAATTGAAGCAAAATTGAGTAGAAAATGTGGAAAGACCAAATAATGAGTAAAGGGATTGAGCCAATAATCAAAAACCTCCCAACAAAGAAAAGCCTGGGACTGACCAGCTTCATGATGAAGTCTACCAAACATTCAGAAAAGAACTAATACCAATTCTTTTTAAGCTCTTCCAAAAAACTGAAGAGGGGAAAACACTTTTAAATTCATTTTACAAGACAAACATTAGCCTGATATCAATAAGGATACTATGGGAAAACTACCAATATCCCTCATGAACAAAGATGAAAAAGTTCTAAATGAAATACTAGCAAACTGAATTTAATATCTAACTGAAAGGACCCTAGGATGCAAGAATGAGTTGACATGCAAATATCAGTAACAGTGATATATGATATTAACAAACAAAATGAAGGATACAATTCAGATGACCATCTTAATAAATAGAGAAAAAGAATAAAACTCAGCATCCCTTTACAATAAAACTGTCAACAAATTAGATATGGAAGGAATTTAACTCAACAAAATAAAGGCTGTATATGACAAATGCTCAGCTAGTATCTTCCAGCAAGCCCACTTCTGGTTATATATATCTGAGGGAAATGAAATCAGTATCTTAAAGAGATATCTACACTCCCATGCCCATTGCAGCATTATTCATAATAGCCAACATGTGGAAAGAACCTAAGTATCCATCAAAGGATGAATGGGTAAAAAAGATATCTATTTATAGATAGATAGACAGATACAGATATACATAATGGAATATTCATTCATTAAAAAGAGAACAAAATTGTGCCACAACATGTGGAAAGAACCTAAATATCCATCAAAGGATGAATGGGTAAAAAAGATATCTATTTATAGATAGATAGACAGATACAGATATTGGAATCTGGATTCCATAATGGAATATTCATTTGTTAAAAAGAGAACAAAATTGTGCCATGTGCATGGATGGACCTAAAGGACATCATACTAAGGGAAATAAACCAGACAAAGAAGACAAATCCGGCATGACATAACCTACATGTGGAATGTTAAAAAAAAAAAAAAAAAGTCAAACTCACAGAAACAGAGTAGAATAGGGCTTACTAGTGGTCAAAGGGTACAAACTTTCAGTTTTAAGATAAATAAGTTCTGGAGATCTAATCATGTACAACACAGTGATTGTAGTGAGTAATGCTGTACTGTATACTTGAATTTGTGTGTTGGCACCACAGAAAAATAACTATGTAAGGTGATGGATGCGTTAATTAGCTTGAGTGTGGTAATCATTCACAATGTATATCAAATCATCACATTGTACACTTTAAATACACATAACTTTTTGGCCAATTACACTTCAATGAAGCTAGGGGTAAAACACATATTGTAGGTCTATTCTGGATTCCACACCATACAATCTGCTGGAGATATAAAGGAAGGCATCATCCCAGCCCTCAAGAACCTCACATCAAAATGAAGAAGAACCATTAGCAAAGAAACAATGTCTAGCGCAATAAAATAGAAATAAATACTAAGTGTTGGGAAATCAGACAACAAACATTAGGGTAAGAAAATTCAGGGAAGAAGTCCTAAAAGCAATATAGAAGCAGCAGCAGCCGAGGATGAAGAAAAGGGCATTCCAGAAAAGGGAAGAAGCTTGTGAAAAAGCTCTGAGCCAAAGAGAACTTGGTATATTTGGGGAACTGAGAGCAATTTAGGATGGAGAGTGCTTATTGTTGAAGAAAGGCAAGGGGAGGTGTTAAGAGGTAAGGCCAAAAAAGGTCAGCAGGATCCGGATCATAATCATATGCTTTACAAGGAGTATTAGCCCCACCCTAAAGGTTATAGGAAGCCACTTACTGTTTTAAGATAATTATAAATATCAAGTACCAGTGGAGGATGGATCTGAAGAGGTACAAAATGGTGAAGGAAGACTAGTTAGGAGGCTATCTGCAGTAACCCAGGTGAGCTACAGTGAGGGCTCTAACCAAAGTGGTGGTACCAGGGATGGGGATAAATGGTCAAATTCTGGAGAAACTGAATGATCAAAATTACAGGTCCCAGTGACTGCTTGACTGTGACAGATCAAGGGGAAGCAGTAGACGAAATTATTTCCAGGTGTAACATGGACAACTAGTAAGATGACTGAACACTGGGGAGCTTCTATAGGCAGGAGGAAATTGTTCAGGGACTGGACTCACTCCTTATAAGTTGCTAATGCATCAGCTTCTTTTCACTGTCCTTCCAATCAAAATACGATGACTCCTCTATCCTCTAACTTTTAATTACAGTTTTCTACACAAGTTGAAAGTAAACACATTTACAATTCAATGTCGTATCATTCAATTGATCAGCACACCGTATTCACTACAGGTTGGAAAAGTTATTGATCAAACACACAGAAGTGCTGACAGCCTATATTGGCCACTTGGGATAAAACAGAAATGTGAAAGAGTAAAGGGTTCTTGTCACTAGCATATTTAAATAATGGTCGCTGATTATAATAGTCCTCTGTGTGCTTTGGCAGGCCAACTGATCAAAATTAGGAAGTTCCTGAAGGTATCCAAACTTTTTTTTTTAAGATTTTATTTATTTATTTGACAGAGAAAAACACAGCTAGAGAGGGAACACAAGCAGAGGGACTGAAAGAAGGAGAAGCAGGCTTCCCGCCGAGCAGGAAGCCCGATGTGGGGCTTGCTCCTGGGTCTCTGGGATCATGACCTGAGCCGAAAGCAGTCGCTTAACCAACTGAGCCACCCAGGCGCCCCGGTATCCAAACTTTGGGAATCATTATTTCTCAGTCATGGTGTTAGCTCTTTTTTTTTTGGTAGGACTTATGTTGCTGATCTTCAGAGTATCACACTCATACACAGCGTGATAAGTTACCAACTCAGCACGACTTCAGGGCATCAGAATGACCCCGTTGGACTTACATTATCTCCTACTGGACTATAGTAGAATTTTTTTCTACTTAGAAGTCTAGGGTTTTTTTTTTTTTTTTAAAGATTTTATTTATTTATTTGACAGAGAGAGATCACAAGTAGGCAGAGAGGCAGGCAGAGAGAGAGGAGGAAGCAGGCTCCCCGCTGAGCAGAGAGCCCAATGCGGGCCTCGATCCCAGGACCCTGGGATCATGACCTGAGCCCGAAGGCAGAGGCTTTAACCCACTGAGCCACCCAGGTGCCCAGAAGTCTAGGGTTTTATTCTCTGGAGAGGTCTTGGGTGAACTATAGGAAACCAGACACACACCCCAACCCTAACACTAACCTGAATCCTAAAGCATAAACCCCAAATGTATAATACCTAATGCTAATTCTAATCCTAATTGTAGCCCAAAACCTAAACTTAGGTGTGAAAAGAAAAACCCAGGAATATATTACACACACACGCACACACACGCACACACACACACACACACACACACACGGCAATATTATTCAGCCACAAAAACATATGAAATCTTGACATTTGCAACAATATGAATGGAGTTAGAGAGTACCATGCTAAGTGAGATAAGACAAAGAAGAAAAATGCAATATGATTTCACGGATATGTGAAATTTAAGAAACAGAACAGATGAACAAAGGGAAAAAATAAGAGAGAGGCAAACAATGAAACAGACTTTTAATAAAGAGGACAGGGGCGCCTGGGTGGGTCAGTTGGTTAAGCGACTGCCCTCGGCTCAGGTCATGATCCCAGAGACCCGGGATCAAGTCCCACATCGGGCTTCTGCTCAGCAGGAAGCCTGCTTCTCCCTCTTTCAGTCCCTCTGCTTGTGTTCCCTCTCTGGCTGTGTTTCTCTCTGTCAAATAAATAAAATCTTAAAAAAAAAAATACAGAGAACAAACTGATTACCAGAGGAAAGGTGGGTGGAGCATGGGTTAAATAGGTGATGGGGATTAAGGAGTGCACTTGTTGTGATGAGGGCTGGGTGCTGTATGCAAGTGCTGAATCGCTACTGTACACCTGAAACTAATACTACACTGTATGATAACTGGAATTTAAATAAAAACTTAAAAAAATTTTCTGCTTAGTTGAAAGTCTCAGCATTAACTTAAAAATTAAGATGTTATAATAGAAAGATTTCAAACTTTGCAGACAAAATATATATAAGTTCATAGTCTGGACATGCTGAGAGGCCAAAAGCAAGTCATTGAACCTCTCTGAAACCAAGTTTACTCATTTGTCAACTGGGATAGTTTTCCCATCCTACCTGCCATGCAAGGGCTTTGTAAGATTACAAAATAAGTAACGATTGGGAAATTACTGTTGCATACTTTTTAATCATTGACAAATTGTCAAAAGTACTATTGCCACTATTATTATTTCAACATTTTAGATTAAGTAATATAGTGGAGGGATTATTCCCTTGATGGAAAGATTAGTTGGGGGTGGCAAGCACTCTCTGCCTTTTTATGTAAGCATACCACAATGTCTTTAGTTTTTTTCTCCTCAGGTTAGAGAAAGCAAAAGAAAGGAACTTCTGGAAAATACTGGAAAACAAATGACTTCTTAGCTAAATTTAGAGAAGCTAAATTTAGAGAAAAAGGGAATCCAAAAGAGAAGGAAACTCAGAGAAAAACTCATAAGGAGATACTATTTAAAAAAGGAAAATATAAGAGCAAATATCAACAACTTACACATAGAACAAAGATAAGATTTTTGAAAAGCCAAGTTTTATGAGGGCAAATACTAAAGGGACAGGAAGCTAGACAAAACAACCATCATCAAGAAACTGCTTATGTTATTATAGAGCAATTGTCTCCCATTACTTTAAAGGAAAACATAATTATTACCAAAACAAGGTGGAAAGATACTATTAAAAGCTGTATGGAGTGCCTGGGTGGCTCAGTCAGTTAAGTGACTGCATTCAGCTTGGGTTATGATCCCAGAGGCCCCAGGATAAGCCCCATGTCAGGTTACATGCTAGGCAGGAAGTCTGCGTCTCCTTCTCCCACTGCACCTCCTCCTGCTCCTTGTCTCTCTCTCTCTCAAATAAGTAAGTACAATCTTTAAAAAAAAAAGCTGTGTAAAATCTATAAATCCTATAAAATCAAACATCAGAGGAGACCATGAGGAGCAGGACTGACATCAAGAATGAAGAACATGTGATACTGAAAAGACAATAACAGAACAAGTGAAAGCACGTCAAAGGCACATAGACAATGGCAAAGCAATCTACGAACCAAGGATAAAACTACCAATCTGAGAATAACTGGTGTACCAAAGGACATAAAAATGCAAACAAAATGCAATTTTTAAAAATAAACATGTTTTTCATAGTTCAAATGTTTTCAGGTTTTTTTTAGTTTCAGAGGTAGAGTTTAGTGACTTATCAGTTGCATATAACACCCAGTGCTCATTACATGACGTGTCCTCCTTCATTCCCATCAACCAGTTACCCCACCCTCCCACCAACCTCTCCTCCAGCAACCCTCAGTTTGTTTCCTATAGTTAAGAAGCTCTTATGGTTTGTCTCCCTTTCTGATTTTACCTTATTTTATTTTTCCTTCCCTTCCCCTATGTTCATCTGTTTTGTTTCTTAAATTCTACATAAGAGTGAAATCATATATTTGTCTTTCTCTGACTGACTTATTTCACTTAACATAATTCACTCTAGTTCTATCCACGTTGTTGAAAATGGCAAGATTTCCTTCTTTTTGATGGCTAATATTCCATTGTGTGTGTGTGTGTGTGTGTGTGTGTGTGTATCACATCTTTATCCATTCACCCCTTTCTCCACATCCTCGCCAACATCTGTTGTTTCTTGACTTGTTAATTTAATTTTATTTTTTTTAAAGATTTTATTTGGCAGAGAGAAACACAGCCAGAGAGGAAACACAAGCAGGGGGAGTGAGAGAGGGAGAAGCAGGCTTCCCGCCGAGCAGGGAGCCCGATGTGGGGCTCGATCCCAGGTCTCCGAGATCATGACCGGAGCCGAAGGCAGTCGCTTAGCCAACTGAGCCACCCAGGTGCCCCTTGACTTGTTAATTTTAGACATTCTGACTGGTGTGAAGTGGTATCTCACTATGGTTTTGACTTGTATCTCCCTGATGCTGAGTGATGTTGAGCATTTTTTCATATGTCTGTTGGCCATTTGTATGTCTTCTGCCCATTTCCTGAGTGGGTTATTTGTTTTTTGGGGGTAATGAATTTGATAAGTTCTTTATAGATTTTAGATACTAGCCCTTTCTCTGATAAGGCATTTGCAAATATCTTCTCCCATTCCGTAGGTTGCCTTTTAGCTTTGCTGACTGTTTCCTTTGCTGTGCAAAAGCTTATCTTGATGCAGGTCCCAAGAGTATATTTTTGCTTTTGTTTCCCTTCCTTCTGGAGATGTGTCTACTAAGAAATTGCTGTAGCTGAGGTTGAAGAGGTTGCTGCCTGTGTTCTCCTCTAGGATTTTGATGGATTCCTGTCTCACATTGAGGTCTTTCATCCATTTTGAGTCTATTTTTGTGTATGGTGTAAGGAAATGGTCCAGTTTCATTCTTCTACATGTGGTTGTCCAATTTTCCCAACACCATTTGTTGAAGAGACTGTCCTTTCTCCATTGGATATTCTTTCTTCCTTTATCAATTAGTTGACCGTAGAGTTGAGAACACATTTCTGGGTTCTCTATTCTGTTCCATTGATCTATGTGTCTGTTTTTGTGCCAGTACCATACTATCTTGATGATTACAGCTTTGTAATACAGCTTGAAGTCCAGAACTGTGATGCCATCAGCTTTGCTTTTCTTTTTCAACATTCCTTTGGCTATTTGGGATCTTTTCTGGTGTCATTCAAATTTTAGGATTATTTGTTCCAGCTCTGTGAAAAATGGTGGTGGTATTTTGATAGGGATTGCATTGAACGTGTAGATTGCTTTAGGTAGCGAGACATTTTAGCAATGTTTATTCTTCCAATCCATGAGCATGGAATGTGTTCCTGTTTCTTTGTGTCTTTAACTGTTCTGTAGTTTACAGAGTACTGATTCTTTACCTCAACAAAGTGGAATTTTACTTACAGAATAAATTAAAGATAATTTAATGAACTGTCAAGATATCAAATTATATTATAGATATCTTGAAGAAACATGAAAAGCCAGTTGGAAACAGTTTTCATTGAAATATATGTGGGCAACTACTTGTCACATTTTTAAAGTTTGAAACAGATGAACAAAAGAATATGAAGTCTTAAGTAAGAAGGCATGAAAGAAGATGAAGATGTGATTAATGGGATATTTTTATTGTACTCTGGATTGTGTAGCTTGAGTGCAGACACTTCGATAAACTCAAATGGAGAAGTCAAAGATCAAATTTCTTCCAGAACCTTCTTCTGAAGAGAATTTTTACTTTTATAATGTTATATAATACCTGGATTCTTGGGAGTTGAAGGAAATGCCTGATAAATGAATGACATGAGGTATTAATTTTGCCTTGAGATCCAAAAGGGAATCTTTTTCTTTTTTTTTTAGGCCACCAGATGAGATGAAGCTATAACACAACAGTTTGGAGAATAATAAGCTGGAGATCAAAAGAACATAAGACAACCACTGCCTTGCTGATGGCAGAACTTATGATAGAAATAACTGTTTAGTGAGCTGAGAGTAATATGGTGTGGTGGATTATACTTTTTCTCATCTATCTCTTTTGATTATACATCTTAGTTTTCTAGAGACTGGCAGCCTCAAGGAACAGAGCCTATCTTACTATAAAAATAAGAACGCCCTGATCCTCAGACTTGAAGCACACGGCAGGCTTCAAGGGAAATCAACACAAAGCTAAGGGAAAAGGAGGCATCATAAAAGAACAGAATCCAGGAAAGGTCATTTTTCTCTTTGAAGACAAAAGATAGCTTTTGAAAATGACAGAAAACCTCAAAAACCTGAAAATAATTATCAATGAAGTCTCACAGCTGAAAATATTCCAACAAAGAGAATGAAATGGCAGATAACTATTAAGGACCGGTGGATTGCAGTTAACAAAAGGAATGGTTAGAAATACCATGTAAAAGAGTCAATTAGACCACATTTTGAGACACACAAAAGATAAATAATATTTTACAGTGTCCCAGGCTATGTCAATGGAAATGCCAGCATATAATTTAGATTTCATATCATCTCCAAAAGGATATTCAAAGTTAATATATTTAATTGAAATGTACATTAAAAGTAATTATGACCACTGTGTCAAAAATGTATTGTTGCTAAAAATATGGATTCAGAATGGAAGATAACCTTTTCATCTGGCAATAAAAAGTTTAAAATCAGTTATCAAAGAAAACAGCAATGGAGTAGGAGGACCCTAGGCACCTCTTGTCCCATGAACACAACTAGATAACTATCAAATCATCCTAAATACCCCAGAAATCAACTTGAAGACTGACATTACAAACTCCACAAATACAGGGAGAGAAGTGGCCACATCCAAGAAGGTAGGAAGTGTGGAGACAGGGTTTGGGGGAGAAATGGATCATCAGTGCTGCGGAGGGGAGGGAGCCTGGTCTCAGGGAAAGGTGAAGGGGGGGACACGGGGGAATGCACAAGAATGTTTTCCCAAAGCCACTGGCTAGGAAAATGAAAGGGACTGATTTTCATGACTTCTTGCAACCAGTGGGGCTTATAAAAGTCAGTGGGCTTGGCTAAGATAGAGCCCTGAGGTTGCCTCCCAGCTCCTGGAGGGAAGGTAAGCAAACAACCTGGAAACAGACAGTGCAGAAATGGTGATCTGAAGAATGACTGGGGTGCAGAGTAGGAAGATTACTGGCTCTTGTGGAGTGCATCCTCGTCCTCATCCTCGAGAGATAGTAACCACAGAGATGCCTCTCTGGGGACAAAGGAGCTGGCTGGTGCCATTTCCCTCCCTCGCCCATCAGCATAAACACAAAGCTTTTACAGGAAGCAGTGATGTGCCCACACTGGCTGCCTAACCAGCTTACACCTAGTCCCAAATCCTCTGGTGGGGCTGCACTTTTCAGTCAAGCTTGCCTCAGTCCCAGTATGGTGAGCTCTTTCTCCAGAAGACTAGCAGAAACCCCTGCCAACACTTTTATCTACCAAAGAGTTCTGCAGGGCCTCAGTTCTGGTGGACTCATTTCATAAGCAGACCAGAGCACACCTAGTTAAAACTTGCTACATTCTGGTCAAAGACCAATCACTGCCCACTGCAGGCATGGAGTGCTTCTGCAGAGGACTGGCCTGAAGGACGGAGCAGCCAGAACAACAGCAGAGATCATGTAGCACACACCAAAAACACTCCCTGAAGCACCAGGTCCTAACACTATATGACCTCTTCTTCATAAAGCCAATACTCTCAGGAGCAGGAGAAACAATGGGCTTTTCTAACACAGAGAAAAGGGCAGACAGTTAGACAAAATGCTAAGATGGAGAAATCCATCCCAAATAAGAGACAGCAAGGTAAGGTCACAGCCAGATAGGTAATTAAAACAGATATAAGGATTATGCCTGATGGAGAATTTAAAGCAATAATCAAAGGATACTCACTGGGCTTGAGAAAAGAATGTTTGACTTCAGGGAGACCCTTACCACAGAGATGAAAGAGTTAAAAAAGAATCACTTACAAATAAAAAATATAACTGAGACTGGAAACAGACTTGATGCAATGAACACAAGGCTGAAAGAATAAGAGGAATGAATAAGTGATATAGAATACAAAATAAGGGGAAATAATGAAGTTGAACAAAAGAGAGCAAGAAGAATTGTGGAACATAAGCATAGACTTAGGGAACTCAGTGACTCCACCAAATGTAGTAACATTGGTAAAATAGAAGTTTCAGAAAAAGAAGAGAGAGAAAAGGGGGCAGAAAACTTATTTGAGGAAACAATGGCTGAAAACGTCCCTCATATGGGGAAGGAAACAGATATCCAAATCCAGAAGGCATTGAGAACTACCATCAAAATCAACAAAAGCAGTCTAACTCGAAAACATAATGTAATTAACTTCACAAAATATAGGAATAAAGAAAAAATCTTAAAAGCAACAAGACAAAAGAAGTTCTTAACTTACAAGGGAAGACCTACAAGGCTAGTTGCAGATTTCTCAACAGAAACCTGGCAAGTCAGAAGACAGTGGCATGATATATTCAATGTGCTGAATGGGAAAAATCTGCAGCCAAGAACATTCTACCTAGCAAGTCTATAATGCAGAATAGAAAGATAAAGAATTTCCCAAACAAAAACTAAGTGAATTCACAACCACTAACCCAGCCCTGCAAGAATTACTGAAGGGGTCCCTTTGAGTGGAAAGCAAAGATCAAAAATGACAAAGTCAAGAAAGGAACAGAGAAAATGTCCAGAGCAACAGTAAAATAAGTAATAAAATGGCACTAAACACATATCTATCAATAATTACTCTGAATGTAAATGGACTAAATGCTATAATCAAAAGACAGAGAGTGTCAGAATGAATTTAAAAAAAAAGATAACAAAAACAAGACCCATCTATATGCTGCCTTCAAGAGACTCATTTTAGACCTAAAGACTCCTGCTTAAAATTGAGGGGATAAAGAAACATTTATCATGCAAATGGATGTCAAAAGAAAGCTGGAATAGCAATATTTATATTGGACAAAACAGACTTTAAAACAAAGACTGTAATGAAGAAGCGCACTATATCATAATAAAGGGGACAATCCAACAACAAATTCTAACAATTGCAAATATTTATGCTCCCAACATGAGAGCTCCCAAATACATAAAACAATTAATAACAACTGTGAAGAACTAACTGATAATAATACAATAATAACAAGGGACTTGTTTTTATTATTAACATATAATGTATTATTTGCTTCAGGGGTACAGGTCATCAGTTTTATGCAATTCACAGCACTCACCACAACACATACTCTCCCCAATGTCCATAATCCAGCCATCCTATCCCTTACCCCCCACACCTCCCAGCAAGCCTCAGTTTGTTTCCTGAGATTGAGTCTCTTATGGTTTGTCTCCCTCCCCAGGCACATCTTCTTTCTTTTCCCTCCCTATCCCCCATGACCCCTCACCCTGCCTCTCAAATTCATCATATCAGAGCGATCATATGATAATTGTCTTTCTCTGATTGACTTATTTCGCTCAGCATAGTACCCTCCAGTTCCATCCATGTTGTTGCCAATGGCAGGATTTCATTCTTTTTGATGAATAGCAGGGGACTTTAACACCCTTCCTACATCAATGGACAGATCATATAAACAGAAAATCAACAAGGAAACAATGATTTTGTACGACACACTGGACCAGATCGATTTAACAGATATATTCAGAAGAGTCCATCCAAAAACAGCATAATACATGTTGTATTCAAGCACACCTGGGACATTCTCTAGAATAGGTCCAAATCAGGCCTCATTAAATACAGAAAAGTTGAGATCATACCAGGCATACTTTCTGACTATATGGCACTATGAAACTTGAAGTCGAAAACAAGAAAAAATTTGGAAAGATCACAAATACATGGAGGTAACACAACTTGCTACTTAACAATGAATGGGTCAACTAGGAAATCAAAGAATCAAAAAATGCGTGAAAACAAATAAGGGAAGCATAGAGCAATACAAGTCTACCTTAAGAAGCAAGAGAAATCTCAAATAAACAACTTAACCTTACACCCAAAGGAGCTAGAAAAAGAACAACACACGAAGCCTAAAGCTAGCAGAAGGAAGGAAATAATAAAGATTAGAGCAGAAACAAATGATATAGAAACTAAAAATACAACAGAACAGATCAATGAAACAAGGAGCTGTTTCTTCAAAAAAAATTAAAATTGATAAACTTCTGGTCAGATTTATCAAAAAAAAAAGAGAGAGAGAAAGTGCCCAAATAAATAAAATAACAAATGAGAGAGGAGAAATAACAAATACCACAGAAATACAAATAAGTATAAGACATTATTACAAAAAACTATATGCCAACAAATTGGACAACCTGGAAGAAATGGATAAATTACTAGAGACATATAAACTACCAAAATGGAAACAGGAAGAAATAGAAAACTTCAATAGACTTTTAACCTGCAGAGAAATTGAACTAGTAATCAAAAATTTCCCAAAAACAGAAGTCCAGGACCAGAGGGCTTCTCAGATGAATTCTACAAGCACTTAAAGAAGAAATGGAAAGGCAGTCCATGCTTACAGACTGGAAGAACAAATACTGTTAAAATGTTTATACTACCAAAGCAATCTACACAATTAATGCAATCCCGATCAAAATACCAGTATTTTTCACAGAGTTAGAACAAAGAATCCAAAAATTTGTGTGGAACCAGAGAAGACCTCAAACAGTCAGAGCAACTTTGAAAAAGAAAAGCAAAGCTGGAGGCATCACGGTTTTGAACTTCAAGTTATACTATAAAGCTACAGTGATCAAAACAACATGGTACAGGCACAAAAATGGACACAGCTCAATAGAACTGAATAGAAAATTCAGAAATGAACGCACAACTATATGGTCAATTAATTTTCAACAAAGTAGGAAAGAATATCCAATGGGGAAAAATGGTCCCTTTAACAAATGGCGTTGGGAAAACTGGACAGCAGCATGCAAAAAAATGAAACTGGACCACTTTCGTATACAGTACACAAAAATAAACTCAAAATGGATGAAAGGTCCCCAAATGATAATGATCAGAGCAGAAACCTCTCCAGCCTGCTGATCCAAACCCTACCACACAGTCTGTCTCAATCTGACCCAGCGGCTGGACCCTCCATACACTGTTCACACTTACCCCCTCCCCAAGGTTTCACAGTGAAGCCAGGGGCACCAGCACCCTGCCTGCACTCAGTATCTGCTCCCTGACATCTTTGCTCTGGGAGGGCTGTCCATTGTTGTGAACACCCGCTGAGGTAACTGGACATTTCCCTCTAAATGCCCTGGCTCGTTCAGCATATTAATAGACTCTGGCCTCCACTGTGAGAGTTCCACAGCTATGGCTGAGTCTACTTCCTGTGTCATGACCTCAGGAAATAAATTTCCTTGACTCAAAGGAAAAAAAAAATGTTAGGGACGAATGAAGCTGGATTCTCTCACTCTGAACAGTACCACGGACCCTTCCATTATCCACAAGAAGAAATATAGCAGCAAAAGCAAAATCTTACTCCACAGAACAAAAAAACTGAGGAGCAAATAACCACTCGGTAGAGTGATACACATTTCTGGACACCTCAAGGCACCTTACAGACAACCCTTCGGGTGAGCATTTCTATCTTCACGATGGACTGAGTAGGAAGGATGGAAGTACCTGGCCGAAGGAAGAGCAAGTAATGATGGTGATGAAGAAAGGCCATCCAGCTGCTGGCTACTGTGCCTTTCCCATGGTTGTACTAAAGGCTTTCCGTTTCACGTCAGCCTCATAACACTCCAGGATTATCATTGCCCACCATCCTGCCCTGAAAGGCAGGTCAGGGCTTAGAAAAGTTAATTCATCTATCCAGGGTCACACCACCAGGAAATTGCAAGAGGCAAGCTTTCAAATCCAAAATCTTAACTCTTTTTTTTTTTTTTAAGATTCTATTTATTTATTTGACAGAGAAAGGGAGAGAGAGCACAAGCAGAGGGAACAGGAGGCAGAGGGAAAGGGAGAAGCAGGCTCCCTGATGAGCAAGGAGCCCAATGCAGGGCTCAATTCCAGGACCCTGGGATCACGATTTGAGCCAAGGGCAGACGCTTAACTGGCTGAGCCACCCAGGAGCCCTCAAAGTTCAAGCTCTTAGCCATCCTGCTCATACAGCCTTCTGAAAAAAAAAATTTTTTTTAAAGATTCTATTTATTTGACAGAGAGAAACACAGCCAGAGAGGAAACACAAGCAGGGGGAGTGAGAGAGGGAGAAGCAGGCTTTCTGCCGAGCAGGGAGCTCAATGTGGGGCTCGATCCTGGATCTCCGGGATGATGACCTGAGCCGAAGGCAGTCGCCTAACCAACTGAGCCACCCAGGCGCCCCTGAACATTATTTTTAATGTGATATATAATGTTATTGTTTCTTGCAATGAAAACAGTTGGAACAAGGCCAATTCTTCAGTGAGTTGAGAAAAATCACTAACAAAGGTTTATTTCAGCAGACCCCAAGGGAAGATTTTTCTTCTCTTTTTTATCTCATTGACCAGTGGGACCCTGTGACTACTGTGGGCAGGAAAACTGCAGAGGCAGAGGTGACACTGCTGTTGTGATGAGTTCATATTGTTCATAGGCGAGTCTGGGCATTCTTCTCATTTCTGGTAGGACCATTACATTCTCCCTTTGGAGTCACTAGGCATTTGTTGCTTGAACAAAAGATGAGGAATTATATTTGGAAGTAGTCATGGCTGGATTTTTATAAATAAATATCACAAATGTCTTAGTAGAATGGCACAAATTCAAAAATTGGGATAAAGGTGTGGCATAGGTCCACTCTTGGTGTGATAATAGATATGCAATAATTTAACATCGTTTCCATTTCTCACTTACCCAATGTCCTCGTTTAGGGTGGCGAGCGTAACTGGCAAATTTTCAGACTAAACTTAAATTCTTAAAGACATTTCGGTAGTTATTCCAACAACAAAACTGGTGGGAAAATCGATAATAAAATGGGCTTTGGAAAGTAAATTATTCAAAGGACAGATGGGTTGAAAGTTGGCAACTTTCATCTTAATAACACACACACAAACACAAAGACTTGTAGGGCAGTATCTTTATTCTATGCAAGATGCTTTAGGGTATTTTCTAGATATATGGTACTCCCTCCTTTTTAAAAACTCATCTCCATTTCATTTCATTTTTAAGGATAAGTCTCTTCCCCCACAAATATGTTTCAATCTTTGATTTAAAAATCACATTTTATATGTAATTGTAGATAAGGAATGTCTGAGAAAGAGTAACATCACGCAAGGCTGGCCTCCTAAACTGACTGGCTGGGAGACTCTAACAACATAAGAGAATGACTGGGTTTGCAGGACCATTTACTGACTGAACAACTTGAAATGGATAGGCAAATATCCATTGTTATAACATGGTATTAGACCATGTTGCTGATTAAAACTGCCCATCTGTCAATCTGGAATAGCCTTTCTCTTTCTTCCACCAGTCCTTGCCCTCCATGTATGGGGACCTATTGGCCCACCAATAAGGACCAGAGCTAACAGTATGGCCTTGGAGCCAGACCAGCTGTGTTTTCATCCCCCAGCTCTGCTACCTACCATCTGTGAGATCTTGAACAAGTTACTTAACCTCTCTATGCCTCTGCATTTTTCTCATTATAAAGCGGGGACAATAATAGTATTGACCTTATAATTCTATTCTGAAGAATTAGGGAGTTATTTTACATTACTGAATATCTCCCAAACAGACCTATTCCTTATACAAAAGAAAATAAAAAAAGAGGGGATACTACGGTTAGGTCAGGTTATGTGATTTCCCCGAAGACACAAAGTTAGTAAGTACCGATGGTGGGCTTAGTGGCCACCTACTTCACATCCTGTGTCATTATTTTCTCTATGATCTTCAGGACCATGATTTTAAATTATGTGATGATTTACTTTCTTTTCAATGTCAAATTTTGCATAAATTCTTTGGCAATATCCACAGGTAATTACTGTGTGCAAACTACATGCAAATTAACTAATTTAAAGGACAGAGAGGAGACAAAAAGAGCTGCATCTAATCATAAAATCGTACAATCTTCTCTCACCATTACTGTCCACACATTTTTACTTTAGCCTCACCATTTCACTTTTTTTATTTTTTAAAGATTTTTTTAAAGATTTTATTAATTTTTTTTCACAGAAAGAGAGAGAGAGTACAAGCAGTGGGAGCAGCAGGGAGAAGGAAAAGCAGCCTCCCACTGAGCAGAGTGCCCAATGTGGGGCTCGATCCCTGGACCCTGGGATCATGACCTGAGCTGAAGGTGGACGCTTAACCAGCTGAGCCACGCTGGCGCCCCAGCCCCTCACTCTTTTTTAAATACAGTTTTCCTTAGAGTATTTCTCCCCACTTCCCTCAAAATTCTGCACTTGAATGAGCCCTCCCTTAGAAAATCCTTCTGTAAGGCTTGACTAACAGAGTGAATCAATAACTCCAAAATATATGTGGTCTCAGGTATTTCTTAAGTCAAATGTACCCAAATGGCAGAGAGAGGAAGCAACCAGCTCACTCAGACCACGTGTCCTCTTTCCCTGCTCTTCCCACTTTCTCTCCTAATATCAGGTTTCCTGCATCCTACCAACAATCCTGGCAGATGTTCCTAGAAAGCTGACTGTCCTAGACTTTATGGAATGCAAAAAATGAAAAGAATCTAGAACACTACACTGAGTCCCAGTCCAGGGATCCACCCCAAGCACTGTTTATTCTTTCCCTCCCTCCATCCTCTGCCTAACAGTGGGCTTGGCATGGGGTGCCTGGGTGGCTCAGTTGGTTAGGCGACTGCCTTCGGCTCAGGTCATGATCCTGGAGACCCAGGATTGAGCCCCACGTCGGGCTCCCTGCTCGGCGGGAAAGCCGGCTTCTCCCTCTCTCACTCCCTCTGTTTGTGTTCCCTCTCTACCTGTGTTTCTCTCTGTCAAATAAATAGAATCTTAAAAACAAAAAACAAAAAACAAAAAACAGTGGGCGTGGCAAGAAGGAAGCGCAGAGTTACTGCCAGCTCTCCACAGCAGGTGAGTTCCTGTCCCAAGATGGCCTTAAGGGAGTTCACAGCCCTTGACATTATAAGTAAACATTTTGCAGATACTTGCATTAAAACGTTTTTTGAGGTAAAAGTCTAACTTTGATTTTCAACCTCGATATGATCTGTGATCCCAAATTGCTGAAGCCCTACTAAGCATCCTCCTCCTCTCAGCTCTGGTTCTCTCTTGGGTATTATTTTCAGCTCAACACCACAAAGACCAAACTCTGGATATTCTTGTAACTTCTCTCTCTCTCTCTCTCTTTCTCTCTCTCTCTCTCTCTCTCTCATTTAATCTGATTTTATCTTTTTTCAGTTTTATTTATTTTTAATTGCAGTACAATTAACATACAGTGTTACCTTAGTTTCAGGTGTTCGATACAGTGATTCAACAATTCTATTCATACTCAGTGCTCCTCATGATAAGTATCCTCTTAATCCATTTCACCTATTTCATGTATCTCCTCCCTCCCACTCATTTCCCTTCTGGTAACCATCAGTTTGTTCTCTAAGAGTCTGTTTTCTTATTTGTCTCTTTTTGTTTTGTTTTGTTTCTTAAATTCCACAAATGAGTGAAATCATATGGTGCTTGTCTTTCTCTGACTTATTTCACTTAGCATTACATTCTCTAGCTCTATCCATGCTTTTGAAAATGGTAAGGTTTCATTCTTTTTTGTGTCTGGGTAATATTCCATAGTGTATATACCATATCTTCTGTATTCATTCATCTTTGGTTGCTTCCATATCGTGGCTATTGTGAGCAATGCTGCAATTAACAGAGAGACGCATATACCTTTTAGAATTAGTGTTTTTATATTCTTTGGGTAAATACCCAGTAGTGGAATTACTGAATCATATACTCCTACAACTTTACAGGATCAAAATAAAGAGTAGCAGGAAAGGAAAGAGAGTGGCAGTGTGGGAAAGGTATTTGGAAGGGCTAGAAGTGGATAGAAAAGTACTCCTGAAAGCTCATGAAATTAGAAGTGGTTATTCTTTTCTGAAATGACAAACTTTGTGCTTGGGGATTTCATTTAAAATGCTACACTGAAGTATATTAATCATGTTCCAGTTCCCTGAAAGCATGCTGGGGTTATGATTTGAAGAGTTTTATTTATGAGGGCCTCTCTTATTTGGAAATTCTTCCTCACTCCATGAAAAATTCCATTTCCTCAAAAGTGAACCTAAGGGACCAAATAATTTAGTCTTAATTAAGAGTTAGCTTCCCATGGCAATGACAGACAGACTAGAATGGTCAGTGACTGAAGAAATGATCTTTATTTCAAGATTTCTATTTCTCTTTGTCAATTTATAACAAAATAGGAAATAAGCCAACAGGGATCTTGCCTTTTCCCCACTCTAGATCAGAGGCTGAAATTCACAAATTCATACAGAGGTGAATTCATAAATTCATTCCGGGGCTGAGTTCTCTAAATCTTTCCCCCTTCCCACACCCCTTGTAAAACTGGCCTGGGGGATTTTCCCTGTCAGCCCATTCATTATATACAGCCCACAGAACTGAAACTTAACAACAATAAAACCAAAAATAATAATGAGAAACAATTTGTATGTGCCAGATACTGCTGTGATTTAAATATATTAACTCATGTAATATAAGCCCGGGGGGCAAATCAGTATATTCCCCATTTTATAAATGAGAAGAACAAAGAACTAGAAATCATCATCATTATATCAGCTGTTCTCAGCTACTTAATTCAATCATGAGATGAAGACCTGGATGTGCTGTGTCAACATAAGGCACTATTCAAATGTCATTAGTTACTTTTCAATTTTGGCCAACTTCTCCAAGATTCATTGCTGAAAAAAACAGGGAACAATAAAAACATCTTAAATTCTCTAAGCATGAATATTCCCCTTCTCAGCTGGTCATGTTCAAAACCATAAACTGCTTCTCCTTACTTAAAGTTCACCCTCCGTGGCTAACTGGTCTTCCCATCCTGTTGATTCTATCTTTGTGAAGACTCTTCAGTCTGTCCTCCCTTTTCTATTTGCCCTGGAAGTTCCTTAGTTCAGGTCCCTATTATCTCTCTTCTTCTTTTTTTTTTTTTTTTTTTTTTTAGATTTTATTTATTTATTTGACAGAGAAAGAGATCACAGGCAGGCAGAGAGGCAGGCAGAGAGGGAGGAGGAAGCAGGCTCCCCACTGAGCAGAGAGCCTTATGGGGGCCTCAATCCCGGGACCCTGAGATCATGACCTGAGCCGAAGGCAGAGGCTTTAACCCACTGAGCCACCCAGGCGCCCTCTCTTCTTGATTACCTTAAAGACCCACTACCCCCAACTGCTCTTCCCAAGTCCAGTGTTTTTCCGCAATGTCATTCACTCCAAGTGGAATTCCTTTCTTAAAATGCAGATCTCAAAAAAAACAAAAAAAAAACAAAACAAAAAAAACAAAAAACCACGCAGATCTCACCAGACCCTCTAATCAGTACCTTCAGTTACACTCACTGTGACCAGAGGTAGCATCTTGGGCAAGACTCCTTGTTTAGGCCAAAGGATGTGAGACCCAGTTCTAAGTCTACGACTTATCGGGTCTGCTGTCTTGCACTTCTTATTTAACCTCCCTGAAAATAAATGTCTTCATGTATGCAGTGACATAATGTAATATTTTCCTGACCTACCTCATAGGCTATAAAAACTTTTTTTTTGACTTATGAGAAAACTCTCTGAAAACTGAGGTTCACTTTAAATATATAACTCTTACAAAAATTAAAGTCCAAATTTCTTGACCTGGCATTCAAAGTCTCCAAACTCTGACCACGAGTGGTATCCAGAGGCTCTCTCACTAAAAACACATCCCAAATCCCTCCCAAGCTTTCTGGATCCTTCTCTCTGTCCTTTGCAACCTCTGATTATACATCTTCCTCTTCCCAGAATGCCTTTTCTTTCCACGGCTCCTATCAGAGACCTGTTCATTCTTTAGCACCAAAATAAAATCTCACCTTCTCAAGAGGATATCCACAAATTCCCAGTAGGATTTAATCTCTTCATTCTCTGGACCTTCCTAGCACTTGGTTAACCATCTGGTGAACTCTTGCTATAAGTCCGACATTGTGCCAATGGATATAGGCATCTATACATATAATAGTCTATGCCTATAACCCTCAAAGTGACCCTTAGAGGTAAACATTATCTCCATTTATAAATGAGGACACTGGCTCTTTAAAACAGTCAACACCTTAGCTGAGGTTACACAAAATGTAAAGAGGAAAGCTTGGCTTGGCCTGGTCTGTCTTCCGCAGCCTCTGCTCTCAACTCTGTATATACTCTTCTTTGGTGTCTTTCTAATAGCCCTTACCAGAATTAGCCTGGTTGTAGTCAAAAATGTATTTCAAGTTTGTGAGCTCCTAGATAATTAAGGAGCTTTCCTTCTTATTCACTTGTACCATCAGATGACTATGATATATTAAACTTACAGCAAGATGATCAATAAATATTTACTGAGCTGAAATGGACTTATGAAATCTTTATTGCTCCTCCAGTTAGAACTTTCACTCCTCACTCCTGCCATCTCTCTCACTTTTTCTCACTCTCTTGCTCTCTTTTTTTTTTTTTTCTTAGTATCTAGTGCTTAACCAGGGTGAAAAATAAGAATGCTCACAGTTTGGATATGGACAATAGGATGCAAGAAAAGAATCATTTGGAAATTGTTTACTCATCTTAATTTTTGGTGTTTCAAATGAAAATATCCTGTTAGAGTTTCAAGCCCTTCACAGAATAATGAACATTTGCTAATTTTTTGCCTAAATACTGGCTCTGTTGACCACCTATCTTATTGCAAAGTGTTAATGTAAATTAGTAACAATCCATAAATTGCAAAGAACCTTATATAAAGTGTCTTCTAAAACACTAATCATACTGATTGTTCTTTTAAGCAATAAAAAGAAGAAAACTCATACCTACTAATAAGAAAAAAATTGGAACTTGAACTTTTTTTTTGACTTTAAATTTATTTTATTTTTTCAGTGTTCCAAGATTCATTGCCCATGCCAGTGCTCCATGCAATAGGTGCCCTCAGTACCCACCACCAGGCTCTCTCATCCCCCCACCCCCTCCCTCCAAGTCCCTCAGTTTGTTTCTGTGTCCAGAGTCTCTCATGTTTTGTTTCTCTCCCTGAATTACCCTACTTCCCATTTACTTTCCTTCTCCTACACTCTTCTATATTACCCCTTATGCACCACAGGTAAGTGAAACCATGTGATACTTGACTTTTTCTACTTGGATTATTTCACTCAGCATAATCTCTTCCAATCCAGTCCATGTTGCTACAAAAGTTGGATATTCATCTTTTCTGATGGAGGCATAATATTCCATTGTATATATGTACCACATCTTCTTTAACTATTCATCTGTTGAAGGGCACCTTGGCTCTTTTGGCGATTGTGGCTATTGCTGTTATGAACACTGGGGTACATATGGCAGATGTAGTGAAAAGAAACTTGAACCTTTTAGAATAAAAATTTAGGGCGCCTGGGTGGCTCAGTTGGTTAGGCGACTGCCTTCGGCTCAGGTCATGATCCCAGAGACCCGGGATCGAGCCCCACATCAGGCTTCTTGCTTGGCGGGAAGCCTGCTTCTCCCTCTCTCGCTCCCCCTGCTTGTGTTCCCTCTCTCGCTGTGTTTCTGTCAAATAAATAAAATCTTAAAAAAAAAAAAAAATTCCTTTTGAATAGTAAAGAAATATTTCTCAGCTGACCAAAGTAGCAAAGATGTAGCTCACATTAGGAAAGATTACAGTTTAACAAAAACAACAGAGAGAATTTAAGTGTCTCCAGGTTCTCTCTAAAATGTATTACCTTGGGGCGCCTGGGTGGCTCAGTCATTAAGCATCTGCCTTTGGCTCACGTCATGATCCCAGAGTCCTAGGATTGAGCCCCGCATCAGGCTCCCTGCTCTGCAGGAAGCCTGCTTCTCTCTCTCTCACTCCCCCTGCTTGTGTTCTCTCTCTAGCTGTATTTCTCTCTGTCAAGTAAATCTTTAAAATAAACAAATATTAAAATGTACTACCTTAAATTAAGTGCTTCATCTAAACCTTAATAACCAATGGCATTCTACAGAAGAGCAGAACCACCTTTGATGTCTCCTTTGATATTCAGAGACAAATGCTGAAGGGAAGAACCTGTCCAACCAGTCAAAAAAGACACTCACAAATGTCTCTACTGTATCAGAACTCCAATTAACCTTCAATATTTTGTTCCACAGATACAATAAATTTTTCTTCCTGAAATGTTAAACTCTTGTTCTGGCATGTTACTTAAAAAGAAAGAATTGTGTATAAGAAAATATGTCCTGTTACACTAGAAAATGTAGAAATAGGAGATAAAGGAGATATGTGGAGATATAATTTTTTAATTCTCTAAGTCAGTTTAAAAATCATTAAAGAGATGATAAAAGTTCTAGTATACTATAACTAAAAGGGACCATATGAACTCCTGTAATTTTACAGATAAGAAAAATAAGGTCAGAAATGTCAAAGGTCATGCAGTATTGAAGTGTCAAAAATCAGTTGGGGTTCAGGTTTATTATGCTTAGTCCATTATTTTTCTCAGTACACTCTACCATTAATTTAGTCAGAGTCTCCAGAGACATCATCTCTATTTTCTCTACAATTAATAGCTTTAATCAGTTTTGGTGCTATTGGCTACTTTTGTGGTTAACAGTCTCATGGAAGTTTCAATATAATAACAAATTTGGCACTTAGTGCCTTTAGTATGTGCTGGTCTCTGTGCAAAGTACACTGCATGCTTTACCTTTTTAAAATATTTTATTTCTTTATTTGGCAGAGAGAGAGCAGCAGAGGGAGAGGGAAAAGCAGATTCCCTGCCAAGCAGGGAGCTCTATGTGGGGCTCAATCCCAGGACCCTTGGATCATGACCTGAGCCAAAGGCAGACACTTAAACCAACTGAGCCACCCAGGCATCCTGTATGCTTTATCTTAACTAATCCTCAAGACAGTCTGAGTCAGAACTCTTCCTTGTCTGGGGTTTAGGGAATTTCTTATCCAGAAGCCCAGAGCCTAACAGAGGTTAAGACACAACACAAATTCAAAGCCATCAACTAATCTAGATCCTGTCAAAGTAAAATAAAGTTGGTTTATCCAGCATGCTTTTAAGACATAATATCTTTTATTCACTGGTATTTCTGGGTGTCTGTAATACAATGAGTATTGGTTTTTATTTTAAAAACAACTCATTCATGAATCTATGGTGTCTCCATAAGTTAGAACAATCCCTGGCACACCATCAGTACAAAACAAATACTTGTCAAAAAAAAAAAAAAAGTGAACTTGGGCAGTGTGTAGTCCAGAAGAGACTTCTACAAAATATTTTAAAAGATAAATATACATATTGGAAACAGTGAGATAAAACAGAATCCTATAGAGAAGCCTAAATAGAACAGGTTAATCTAGAAACTCCAAATAGGAAAGAGCTGACCATACGGAGAAGGGGCACACAGTTGAAAGAGGAGACCCTAGACCAGATCACTGCACTATAGCTTCTCCAACTGGCCTGCCAACCAGCCCCAAAAGCACAGAGCTGCATGGCAACCTGAGAGAAGCTGTAAGTAGAAGCTGAGAGTAAGTCGTGGGCAGATGCCATGACAGAATGACCCTGAAGCTAGCACATGAAGGACAATGAATAATTCATAAGATGATGGAAGATGACTTGAAGGGAGGAGCATAAACAAAAGCTGAAGGTTGGAAGAGACAAGGGATGTGGGAAGGAAATTCAACACGGCAGGATTATCCACTGCTGCCATAGTGGTGAGTGGTGAAGCTAGAGAGAAAGGGAGAGTTAAGAAAGAAACTAGTTTTGAAGGCCTCTTAAGGAATCTGACCTTTATTCTGATAGCAGTGGAGAGGCAAGGAAGGGCTTTAAGCAGATGGCATGATCAGATTTGGAGCAAGGTGTGTAACATTTGTACAGTGCCACTCTGGAGTCCTAGCAGCACACATCACCATGGAATAGGGTAACAGGCAGAGAGGCAAGGCCCCAGGACCAGAGGGCAATACCAGTAATGGGAGTAATGTCTGCATAAGACGCAGACAACAGTACTTTGACAGAATATCTGGCATATAATCAGAGGAACTTTCAGAAATATTGAGGATGCTCTGTGGCAGGAACTAAAGACTCCCGTAATCATAGAAAAGGATGAGTGAGAAAAGCATGTTATATATATATATATGTTGAAATGATTTAGATGCTAATTATTTTCTCAATGCATTTCAATTTTCTGCTAATTGGTTCTCAATTTGTTATGTATGATAATTATTTATTATTTAAAGAAGGGCCATATATACCCCAATATTCATTGCAGCAATGGCCACTATCACCAAACTGTGAAAAGGGCCAAGATGCCCTTCAACAGATGAATAGATAAAGAAGATATGGTCCATTTCTACAATGGAATATTACTCAGCCATCAGGAAGGATAAATACCCAACTTTTGTATCAACATGGAAGCGACTGGAGGAGATTATGCTGAGTGAAACAAGCCAAGCAGAGAAAGTCAACTATCATATGGTTTCACTTACTTGTGGAGCATAAGGAATAACATGGAGGACATTAGGAGAAGGAAAGGAAACGTGAACTGGGGTAAATCAGAGAGGGAGATGAAGCATGACAGACTTTTCACTCTGAGAAACAAACTGAGGGTTTGGGAAGAGAAGGGGGTGGGGAGATGGGTGAGCCTGGTGGTAGGTACTAAGGAGGGCGCGTATTGCATGGAGCACTGGGTATGCTACATAAACAATGAATTTTGGAACACTGAAAAAAATAAAATAAATTATTAAAAAATAATAATAATAAAAACATTTAATTTGCCAGAATATCAACTGCTCACATAAATAAATATATTATAGATTTACATAGCATTGCAAAGGTTACATTGGGCTTTTCCATCCATTTTCTTATTTAAACTTTGACTCTTGTAAGGCTGGTAGAGAGCAAACACTGTTCCCATATTATAAATGAGGCTCACAGAGGTAAAGTGGTCAGAGGCAGTGAAAATTAATACGAATTTGAGTTTTCTGAAGTTATGTTCTTAGCTACATGATTATAAGTATGTGGAATTTAGCATCTTTTTTCCTTCTAGTCCCTCTGTCCAAACTTGCTGCACAGCAGAGCTCCAAACAAAGTTATTTCTACTGGCAACATATACTCATGCAGGTGCATAAGTAAGCTTAGCACTAAGAAGATTAAAAAGAGCCAATATGGCTATAATCAGATTTTCTGAATTCCTAACTGGGATACACAGGCCAATAAATATTAGCACAGTTAAGCCAGTGAAGTAGAATTTTGACATTCAGATGTTCAAAAATTGGGAATATAATACTTTATAATAACAAGTACCTTGTGCAAAGGACTATTCTAAGTACTTTACTTGCATTAATGCATTAATCCTCAGCATAACTCAATGACAAGGGTATTACTGTTCTCTATATTTTACAGAGAAGAAATTAAGTAGTCAGTGACTAGCCCACATTCCCACAGCTAGTAAGTAAAGACAGATTTAAATCTAGGCTAAACTGAACAAGAGCCCATAGCCTTAACCATTGATACTCTATAACCTCTCACATTCTCAGCAAAATCTCTGTCTTCGCCTTTCCAGGATACTTGAACTGCAAATACTATTCTTAGAGATATAAATACATCAACGATATATGTTAGAAAGAATGATAACTCAGGGTAACAAGCTACTGCTGCTCAATTTGGGAAAACGACAAAAGAACAACTTCCCCACTATGAAAATGATGAATGATTCAGGTATCAATATTCCGTTTGAAAAGCAAATATTGAGCAGCTACTATCTGTCCCGTCCTTTGGTGGACTTAGAGGTAATGAAAAAGACAGAAAATGTGTCTGTGATTCTGACTTCCAGGCAAACCTGAATGAAATGTACATACTGAATATTTTAATAACAATATGTAAACTTTACTGATTGCATACTAAGGCCAAGTACTGTTCTGAACACAGTATTAACCTTTCAATCCTCATAACGACCCTAGGAGGGAGGTGCTATTGTTATCCCTCTTTTATAGAAGAGAGAAGTGAGTTAATTTGCCAAGGGTCACATGTCCAGTAATTAGCTGAGCTGAGATTTGAACTGTGCAGTCTGGTTCTCAGCCCACACTCTAAAGACGGGTTCTCTTTTTCTATATCCCACTTTTGTGTCTACACTTGGGTGAAGAATTTAGGCTGGAGCCAGATCTAGGATCCCAGACATCTCAGGTTTAAGGGGAGGGGGGGGTGGGAAGAAACCTCACTTAAGCCATAAGCCCAAACCAATTTCACCAACGTAGCTTTTAAAAGAATGCTCTGAATCAGGAAATTTAATGGTATTCTGATTACTAGCCTTCTATTGTTCCTGATGTTTATCTTTGTTAGCCAAGAATTTTCCTTGGAGGAAGATTAAGCAGTAGGGAAAGGGAAGGTCCATCTAACCATGATTTCTCTTCTAGATATCTCAAATCTAGGAACAACCCAAACATTCACCAGCAGGTGAACAAATAAATTGTCGGCTATTTTTAAACTCAGCAATAAAAAAATATCTACATATAAAACAACTAAATGAATCTCCTAGAAATTATGCTGAATACAAAAAGCCAGATGCAGAAGAGTATATACTGGATAATTCCATCTACTTGAAATACTAGAATAGAACAATCTCATCTATGGTGACAGAATGTAGATCAGTAGTTGCCAAGGATGCAAGTGCATGAGGGGGACGCACCGTGGGGTTTTGGAAACTTAAGGGATTCTTTTGGGAATGGGAAAAATGTTCCCTATATTAATTTAGATAGTAGTTACATGATACATAAATTTGTCAAAACTTATTAAAATGTACACATGGGATCAGTGTGTTTTTATGTGGGATTCTGAAGTAGATCTTGAACCAGAAAAACAACAGTAAAAAAAAAAAGAAGAAGAAAAGAAAAAGGACATTAATGGAAGAGTGACAGGTTTTGAATAAGATCTATAGATTACTTAATAATATTGTATTGACGCTAATTTCCTAGTTAGTATGATTTTTGCAATTTTTCTCTAAATCTAAAATAATTTCAAAATAGAGAATTGAAAAAAATTAAAGCATACGAGTTTTGTGAGTGGAGTTCACACAGGGGCCAAAAAAGACATTCTGCAACCTCAGCTTCTGACAGACCACAGCTCCTTCTCAATAGATCATCTTACATTTGTGGTCAAAGACTTGCAGCAGAGTAGGTGGCCCTATAAAACACAGCACAATCAAAAGGGTGCAAATACTGTTGATATAAGAGACAATAAATTCTTCCTTAGCCCCAGAAAATTCATCCAAAGAATAGGTCACGTTCTCCTCCCAGGCTCAATATAGCTTTCTATTTCAGGTATGAGGATTTTAACTACCCTTGCAGATGGGGCTAGAAAGTGGGGAATAAGTCATGATCTGTACAAGCTTGCCAAACACCTTTGAAATCATTTTCCTCCCAAACAAACAAAACAAAGCAAGCCAAACCAAAAACTCAAAACATCATGAAGGCCAGTGACTAGTGAAAGACGGAAATGACTGCCCCCGCTTAGTGCCCTGGAGGAAGCTCCCAGGCTCCGGTGCAAGGTGGAACTACGAGGTCTCTGGGACTGGGAGTCCCAGCAGGTCACAGTGGCCAGACAGCAAAAGGCATGGAGAG
The DNA here is from genome assembly GCA_004023965.1 of Spilogale gracilis. NCBI lineage: Eukaryota > Metazoa > Chordata > Mammalia > Carnivora > Mephitidae > Spilogale > Spilogale gracilis. The sequence goes on along the minus strand of PITA01002270.1, from coordinate 71,276 downwards.
GAGACAGTGACTGGAGAAAGAGTTCTTAGATAGGTAGCGGGAACTCTGATTATTTTTACCTTGAGGGCAAAGGTCTGTGCTATATTAAAAACAGCTTGTAGATTTTTTTTAACTCTTTACTTCTAGAATATTTGATGTGTACTGTATTTTATTTTTTATTTTGAATTTTCACTCACACAGAAAGCTAGTTCCATAGAGGAAAGCCATAAATAAGACTTTAGAGCAGAAATGAGAACCATATTGACCCCAGCACAGAGTATTCAAGACTTATATACAAACATTATTCATGTCAGGATTTTAAAGTTTGATTAACATATCTATCAGTATAACAGAAGTAATGTATGCATCATAATCATGGCTTATATAAAAATGAAATATGTTCCTTTCAGTTTTATAACTTTTGAAACCTACTCCTAACTTCTCCATAGACCTGACAATCTATAAGACATAGAAAAAGAAGTTTACATTGGCAAGCTGCTAAAGAAACTAGCAGTTCTGCTGTGTCCTACCGTCCCAGCTCTGTGCCTATCTGCTTATAATTTAATATTTTTAATCAAATCAAAGTATACTTCAATGTAAAAACAAATCAATAAAAAAAAAAAGACTCCAATTTGTTCACTGTAATGACCCACATCTATGATGAATCCTGAGAATGTGGCTGTCTGCAGCATCCCAGACACTTGCCCGGGGCCTTAGTCCGGGGTGGGGACTGAATGGTAACTACACAGCAACATGGCCAATGGGGAGACACGAAAATACAAACACAGAGGCAAAAATAACCAAACAGGAACCAAATTTATCCCCCAAACCTCTTTCTGTCCTTATCAAAACTAGGTTTTCATTTGTTCTCTTTGGGTTTTTTAATCATTATTCAGATATCGCCTCTGGGGTCCAGTATTACACATACTACAAATAAGAGTAGTGATTTGAAAAAAAAAAGAGTAGTGATTTGGCTGCCTGGGTGGCTCAGTGGGTTAAAGCCTCTGCCTTCACCGATCTCAGGGTCCTGGGATGGAGGCCCTGTCGGCTCTCTGCTCAGCAGGGAGCCTGCTTCCTCCCCTCTCTCTGCCTGTCTCTTTGCCTACTTGTGTTCTCTCTTTCTGTCAAATAAATAAATAAAATCTTTTTTAAAAAATAGTAGTGATTATATATTGATGGCTCCACAAAATCTTCACACTAACCAGGTAGGAGCTATTATTGGTATCATCATCTCCATTTTCCAGACTGGAATATGGAGGCAGTAGCAAAGCCCCAAGTCACACAGAAATGAATGACAGACCTGGGGTGCTCTTGGCCTGGGATGACCCCACAAGCCCAAGCCTTTATCCATGGCACTGTCCTGCCTCCTTGTGGCCCCTGCATAGTAACTACAGACTGGTCCAAGCTACCCACTGGTTGGGCTTGCTGATGATGGTTGTTCTGATTCTTATAACGCTGTAATCAGGCACCTGGGTGGCTCAGTGGGTTAAAGCCTCTGCCTTCAGCTCAGGTCAGGATCTCAGGATCCTGGGATAGAGGCCCATGTCCAGCTCTCTGCTCAGAAGGGAGCCTGTTTGCTCTGCTCTCTCTGCCTACTTGTGATCTCTCTGTCAAATAAATAAGTAAAATCTTAAAAAAAAAAAAAAAAAATACTGCTGTAATCAAGACCCCTTTCCCTAGGGGCAAATTCTTCGGTTTTAGCTCTGTAACTCTGGGCAAGTTCCTGTACCTTCTGAAAAACCTTCTGGGCCTCTGTTTCTAGAGTGATCTCTAATGATTCCTTTCATTCTCAGCTCTCAAAACTAGGTTTCCTTCTTTTAGCAGGACATTGGGTGTGGTCAATCCAACACAGCCCAGAGAGGGACGCGAACCCATTTGTATCCTGGCTCAGCCAGTAACAGGCTGGGAGACCGGGCAAGCAATTTGAGATCCCTGGGTTTCAGGGGCCTCAGCAGGAAAGTGATCATCATAATTTCTGCCTTATAGGGTTGTTGAAAGGATTTCAATGAGATCAAGTATGCAAGTGGTTCAACACAATGCCCAGCAAATACACGAGGTAGCCATTACTAAAACAGCCAGCACAACTTCATTAAAAACAATAAAACACTATGGCCTACACCTTTTGGGGCCACGCACATCTAGGAAACAATTGTTTCTCTCCGCCAAGAAAGAAGGGATTCAGCTTGAAGAAGTACAGAAACAGGACAATCAAAAAGTCTGTCAATCCCTTCCTTCCTGGAAGGAAAAGGAAAATGTAGCACAGTAACATCCTGAAAGATAAAAGTGTAATTTGACTTTAAACATTGCCCTTGTTAATTCAGCTTGGATACTGAGGTCAGACTACTTCCAGGGCAGGAGGGCAAGGATGCCACGCTGAGGTGACAATTAGGGGCAGAAGGAACACATACTCTTGGGTTAGAGCCTGCATCTGTCCAGGGAAGGGAAGCCTCAGTACTGATGCAGAAAAGTGTCCTCCACATAAACAAATCACAGGCTGTGCACCCACACCTGCTTCTCAGGCACACACAGGGGCCCTGCCTCTACTCCTGCTCAGCATGTATGGACTAGACAACTGCATATTGCTAATGACCTTCACAGAAACTTGTTTAACCAAATGCTTCTGTTTTATTTGCAGTCAATTTCATTTTCTCACTGATGGACTATCACACTGTTGCCCTATTTCCAGTCACCCAACCATGTGTAAATTAATGTTCAGATGGAAAAAGTCATTTAGTTTCTCTAAGTATGTTGGAACAGTGGGTGCCTGATTCGTCTGAGTCTGCCCTGTGTTCACCATACAGGGCTTTGCGAAGTAAGCATTTAACTCACGTGACTGAATTATGAAAGAAAAATTCCATTCACATCCTCCTAAAAATATGAATAATATCACAATCGTATTTAAAATTGTTATTTTTAAAGATATACTTTTTGACCTAAACCTAAACACATGTCTACATCAAACTCCTCTAAAAATTTTCCACCATAGTTATGGATCCTACAGGTTTACACAGGGGACTAAATTGCCATTCTCCGGCAAGCTGGTACAATACAAGAGAATAAAGCAATAAAAACTAACCAAAATCCAAAATAAAAATCAGCAATACTTCCTTCATCTTGCTTGAACATGTTTCTGGGATGCATAACTCATCCATTTTGTATTAAAAAAAAAAAAAGGTGTACAAGACACAAGTGTTTCTTCCGTGGAAAAATACTGTTTTCCTTTTCTGAAAATAGAAGAACTAGAATTTTTTCTCATCCATACTTTATGACTGTCAAATTCTTTCATCAGATTGAAATCAGCCAATGTAACATACTTTAACACTTTCTTTTCTTAACATAATAAGAAGAAAATGAAGAGATGGAAGGAACAAGAGTTTAATGACTTCTAAGACTATTTGGAACAAACTAGTATGTACAGTCTAATAGGTTTTTAAGATCTTACTTAGTGAACCAAAAAGCTGCTTGGTTACTTAACAGTGGAGGTTCATATTTTTAAAGCCAAACTCAAATACAATATACATTGTCAATGAAAAGGATTCTATCATTAATTTTAATTATATCATATCTTGCTACATTGGACACTGTACTACCTAGAACATTAATCCTATTTTAAAAGACAAAACCAAACCATAAAATCTGGATATATATTTTTTTTACTTTCCGAATCAATTTTATTAGGTATAATAACATTGACTAAAATACACACATTTTATGCATACACTTAGATACAATTCGACAGATTTATACATTTTCACCTCTCTTAAAATTTCCTTTGTGTCCTGGGCTGATAGCCAAGATCTATAAAGAAATACTCAAACTCAACATCCAAAAAGAAAATGATCACATCAAAAAATGGGCAGGAGACATGAAGAGGCACTTCTTCATAGAAGACATACAAATGGCTAACAGACACATGAAAAAATGTTCATCATCACTAGCTATCAGGGAAATACAAATCAAAACCACACCAAGATACCACCTTACACCAGTCAGAATGGCAAAAATTAACAAGACAGGAAACAAGTGTTGGAGAGGCTGCGGAGAAAGGGGAGCCCTCTTACACTGTTGGTGGGAATGCAAGTTGGTGCAGCCGCTTTGGAAAACAGTGTGGAGATTCCTTAAAAAATTAAAAATAGAGCTACCCTATGACCCTGTAATTGCACTACTGGGTGCTTACCCCAAAGATACAGATGTAGTGAAAAGAAGGGCCATATGGACCCCAATGTTCATCGCAGCAATGGCCACAATCGCCAAACTGTGGAAAGAGCCAAGGTGCCCTTCAACAGATGAATGGATAAAGATATATGGTCCATATATACAATGGAATATTATGCCTCCATCAGAAAGGATGAATACCCAACTTTTGTAGCAACATGGACGGGATTGGAAGAGAAATAAGCCAAGTAGAGAAAGTCAAGTATCACATGGTTTCACTTACTTGTGGTGCATAAGGAGTAATATAGATATAGAGGGCAGTAGGAGAAGGAGAGGAAATGGGAAATAGGGTAAATCGGGGAGGAAAACGAAACATAAGAGACTCTGGACTCAGAAACAAACTGAGGGTCTTGGAGGGGCGGGGGTAGGGGGATGGGAGAGCCTGGTGGTGGGTACTAGGGGCACACATTGTATGGAGCACTGGGTGTGGGGCATAAACAATGACTCTTGGAACACTGAAAAAATAAAATAATATATATTTTAAAAATTTCCTTTGTGTCCCTATGCAGTAATACTCCATCCTCCCCTAAATGTGATAACCACAGATCTTTTTTGTCACTACAGGTTAAGTTTGACTATTCTAGAAATTCAGATAGCATATGCTGTCTTGGGACTGACTTCTTTCATTCAGCATTATGTTTAAAGATGAATTATTACTGTTATATCTATCAGTAATTCATAGCTTTTTGTTTGATGTGGATATGCCATAATTTGTTTACACATTCACTTGTTAAATGACCTTTTTTGAGAGAGATAGTGCAAGCAGGGAAGGTGTAGGGGAGGAGGGAGAGAGAATTTTAAGCAGTCTCCACGCTCAGCGGGGATTCCAATACAGGGTTAGAGCTCACAACCCTGAGATCTGACCTGAGCCAAAATCAAGAGTCAGGAGCTAAACTGACTAAGCCACCCAAGTGACCCTATACATTCACTTGTTGATGGACACTTAAGTTGTCTCCATTTGGGGTATTATGAATGAATCTTCCATAAATATTTCATGTGTAAGTCTTTTTGTAAACATGTGTTTTCATTTCTCTTGGGTAAAAACCCACAGGGTAGCATTGCTGAGTCTTACACTATGTGTATGTTTTACTTTATTAAAAACTACCAATTATTTTTTCAATAGTAACACTATTTTGCACTTTGCCAAAAATATGAGAGTTCCAGTTGCTTCACATCCTTACATTTGGTATTGAGTCTTTAATTTTGATAATTCTAGTGGGCAAATAGTGCTCTCATTGTGGTTTTCATTTGTATTTCCTTGATGACTCATGATGTATTTCCTTGATGACGCATCTACTATGTGTTTGTTATAGACTCAGTTTTGTGAAATGCCTGTCCAAATCTTACGCCCATTTGGTCATTGTGGTGGTTTGGCTTCTTATTATGCTATAAGCTTTCCTTATATATTTTGAATACAAGTCCTATCAGTATTTTCTTCCAGTCTGAGCCTTGCTGTCATCTTTATTTTCTTCATGACACTTTACACCTGCTGAAAAGAAATTTACCAGTTTTTCTTTTTATGGTTAGAGCTTTATTTCTCCTACCTACTTACCCCAAGGTCACAAAGATGCTAATTTTTGTTTCTTTTAAAAGCTTTTTAGATTTTGCTTTTATATTTTTGTCTATGATCCATTTAAAATTAATTTCTGAATATGGTATGAGGGAAAGGTTGAAGGTCTTATATAAGAATACTTAATTCTTCCAACACTATTGACAAATCTATCCTTTCCCTCCTGAAACTGATAAGGATCAATTGACAAATCATGTATGTGTCTGTTTCTGGACTTTATTCTTTTGCATTAGTCTACATGTCTGTCATAGGCCAAAATCACAAAATCACACTGTATGATTACCAGATCTTTATATAAAGTTGTCAAATCACATAGTATAAGTTCCCCAACTTTTTTTTCTCATTATAATTGTTCTAATTCTTCAAAGTTTGTTGAATTCCTAGAATTTGCATTATAAAATTTAAAAAGAATTTTTTTAAACAAGCCTGGTAGGCTTCTAACTAGAGTGATGTTGAATCTTTATGATGATCTTGTATTTTTTTATGTTAATATGGTAAACAATAGGTAAACCAACTATATGTATGTGTGTGGTGTTCATGTTTATGTGTGTGTAATTTACCAACCAAGACTTGCACTGTTGAGATAAATCATGATAGTGTATTATCTTTGTATATGTTGTTGGATTCAATTTGCTAATACCTTGTTAGTCATGATAATTCTAATCTTGAATCTGTCCCACTTCATTTACATTTTCTCATTTGCCATTCCCATTCAACTGAAACTGCATGTTCCTGTCACTGATGACCTTCCAATAGCTAAGTGTAATTTCCTTACTTATTTTTAGTCCTTAGTTTAACTTTCTAGTAATAATAAATAGTGCTGGTCATCTCCTTCCTGAAATTCCCATTCTTTGCTTTCCTGACCTTGTACTATACATTTCATTACTCTGTCATTTCTTTTGACTCTACTATGGGTTGCCCTTTTTCCTTTTAGCACTTGGCATAGGATCCACTTTAATGTATCTTCTACTTATATATAAACATGTCCTGCCTCCCTAGATTTCTACTGTAAGCCTCTTTTTATATTACCAGTGTCTATTATGATATCCTTTCCCAATATATATTCAGAAGTATTTGTGAATGACAGCAACAGTGGACTGTAAAGACTTCTCTAATAGTTGGAAGGGGTTTGGTCTCTAAAGAATGTATCTCTATGATGATCTGCATATTATATTTGTTAGAGAAACATTTATAAATAAACTGTCTCTTCATTCTGTTTTACACAGAACATCACAGGAAAGCCGACAAGAGCCCTTTCTCTCTGTAGCTGCTTCCAGTATCTCATTTCGTTAACCCCCCCAAAAACAGTCAAACTTCAGCACTAAAATTTTTGTTTTAGACATCAACACTTTTGTACAGACTTATGGTACTAACCATCACTATACTATCAAATCCAAATCAATATCTCAGTCTTGCCAACATATGAATAGATCATCACTACTAATAAAAATATGAGTTTCTCTTTTATACATTCTTTTTGAGCCCAACTTCTACCTATAAAGAGGGAAATGGGGAAGGAGAAGGTTAAAATTTCATTGATGAAACCAACCCTTCACCCTCCTGCTGTGAACAATTAGGCTCATCAGCATTCCCTTCAGGAAACTCCTGTTGCTTTATTGGGACTAAAAGGCAACAAAATTTTGACTTTTTGATAGGAGGGGTTATAAATCTCCCATCAAGACTGGAGAGGACAAGATAAATTTATGTGCACAGTAGAATCTTTAATTATGGACTCCATGAGATGCTCAACCTAAAAATGTCCTATTTGTTCCAAAGTAGGAGCAGAAGGAGATGAAGGAATCAGATCTAGACTAAGGAATTAGTTTCTTTTAACCAAATTTGACAGTAGGGTGGGTAACAGCTGTGTAGAACAAGATCTCTGAATCTCTCTGGTGTGTCAAAAAGAGTCTTTGCTAGTGAAATTCTTCCCTTTACATGTCTAGACAAAATTTTATTCCTCTCATTGAATTTTATAAATTGTTTACACATTCTTTTATATAAAAATGTGTCGTTCAGCTCTTTGGAGGGAACATAGCAAAGATGAGGGAAACAAATTGAATTTTAGTGTGTCTTATTAATAAAACAAAATCTTCTGTGAGAGAAAAAAGTAGTTCTAGTAAACCATAAAATATTTTCAACTCCCTTTTTTAAGGCCACTTTATTTTTAAAAGCTTCATGTTTAATCCAACAAATTAAATAAATATAGCTTCCCATTACACATAAGTTTAATAAAAACACATACAATTATAACCAAACTTTGTTTTGAAAATTAATTCTTTTTCAAAAGCCAGAAAGTCCCTAGTTTCTTTAATTCATCTTTGGTGTGCATGATCAGAAAGGTTTTAAACTGGTACCGTTTTGGGGTGTCTGAGTGACTCGATCCATTAAGCATTCAACTCTTGGTTTTGGCTCAGGTCATGATCTCAGGGTTGTAAGACTGAGTCCCGTTCCAGGTTTGATGCTCAGTGCAGAGTCTGCCTGAGATTCTTTCTTCCTCCATCTCCCTTCCCCTTTGCTCCTTCCCTGGCTCGCACTTTCTCTGTCTCTGTCTCTGTCTCTGTCCCTCTCTCAAATAAATAAATAAAATCTTTAAACTGGTACAGTTTTCAGCCAGAAATATTTCCAGCTCTTCTAAAGAGAGTTTAGAGAGATTATCTTAAATATCTGGTGGTCTTTTTTCTCATCTTCCTATATTCAAACTTGCTTTGCCACATCTCCACTCTACTATTACCTCTAATGCTCCCCGAAAGGCCTTTCTAGAACATAAATCATTCTCATTTCCTTAACATCTTTATCAAAGAATTCAAAATAAAATTCAAATGCCTTAACATGGCATACACAGTCCTTCATGATTAGGTTCTGACTTCATTTTGTCACCCTACACTTAGAGAGGCAGGATCTCTGTGAGGGCAGGAATTCACCATGAGTTTTTTTACTTCTGTATTCCAACACCTAGCACTAACACTTTATGCTTCTAAATTAGTGGGTGGGTGGATGGATGGATGAATGGATGAATAATTTTATGTCTTTCCAGGCCATCATTCATTGATGGTGCTCATATTACAAAGAGTTCACATGATGTCTATAAATATGTTCACATACTTCTGGATGGGATCTTGAGAAGTTTGGTATATTTGTGTATTTATTAACTTTCAGTAACATTTTGGATAAGAGCAAAGATTTGTAATTTTTTTTTATTTCTCAGAGTTCTGCATATGCAATAACTCCTTAGAAATTGTCAAACAAAAATTTTTTTTCTTTTTTAAAGATTTTATTTATTTGACCGAAAGAAACACAGCTAGATAGGGAACACAAGCAGGGGGAGTGAGAGAAGGAGAAGTAGGCTCCCCACTGAGCAGGGTGCCTGATGCAGGGGCTCGATCCTGGGACTCCACAATCATGACCTGAGCTGAAGGCAGAGGCTTAATGACTGAGCCACCCAGGCATCCCCTGTCGAACAAAATTTAATGTTGTCCATGTTCTCTATATACCTTTTACCTCTGCTTTTTAGAAGTAAAATCAACCTATCAAGGCTGTTTTTGTGTGTGACACTGCCATAGAAGGAGATAGAATTGAGGCATGAAACACAACTTTTTTGGTGCCCAAAAAACATCACCAGCAGCAGCTTCTAGAGAAAGGTCCATCTGGTGGTCAGGAAAACTCCACAGAGAAGTTAAAATCTGATCTGATGTCTGCCTGGAAGGGGGAGGTTTCGATGGGGAGGGAACTTTGCATTTCCCAAAGGGCAAGATCTAAAGCAGCCAGGAACATTAAAAGCAGAGACAAGAGCATAGTAATACACTCCCCTACAATTCCTGTCACTATTCCCTTTATGTTGAGACATTAGTATAATAGGATTACATATTCCTTCTGCCCAACAATTCCACTTGAATTTTATTACCATTCTAAACTCATTAAAAATACACTCTGGCTCTTCACTGAGCCACAACACTAATGAGGTAGCACCATTAGCATCAGGGCTTACTCTAAAGTAATTACTTCTAGCTACATTTTGGCTTCTTCACTGAAATGTGGGATGTGAAGAACTGATTCTGGAAGTACTTTAGCTGGGTTTAGAACAGATGCTTTCATCTGGAACACTGACTCAAGGAATTGTCAAACACTTGGGAACGGTCATCCATAAAAATAATTATTTCTGTTCAAAATGAATGACTAGAATCAGACTCCTAGTTCCCAGGATTTTATTGCTGACACTATTGATGATACTCTCTAAGGGTATTTTTGGTAAATTCTAGTTTCTGTGCTATGGTTTCTTACTCTACAAATCCCCTTCTTCTTGAGTTGATAAGGTTTTGTTGTTATTCTTGTTTTTTAAATAGTAACAAAAAGTTTTTGGCTTTTTGTTTATTTATTCATTTATTTATTTATTTATTTATTTATTTATTTATTTATTTATTTATTTTTTAAGAATAGGAGAAATGAAGCCTACAGACCAGGCTTTATTTATAGTATGTGGTCTAGGGGGTAGACAGCTATGACAAGAGAAAATAAAAACTGCTAGCACAAAAGTGGACTTTATTATTTGTGGAAAGCATATGTCTGGGAGTTGTAATGGATGAAGTATCAGGATTCCCATCCTTAAGAGGACGAACAGTTATATCTGGGGCCTTCTGGGGTTTCATGAGGCAGATAGGCTGGGAGATTATAATTAGGCTGGGGGTAAATAATTACTGGCAGAAGGCTAATGACCCCAAAGAGACACAAAGTGAATCCTTGGGGTGGGGGTGGGGTATGCTGGGATGTCCCGGGTTTACAGCCACTGTGCAAGACTGACCACATACGCAAGAGACCCAACACTGAAGGGCCCCTCCACCATAATGGGCACATTGATGCTCCTTCTTCGGCATGGCTTCTGCCCCAGCCACCCTCATTTTCATCCTCATGAGGTGCTTGACTCATGGATATCCTGTCTCCTTCTAGGACAAAAGTTGCTTAGCTGCTGTTATGTATTACTTTTAGCATCTCACCCTGGTGCCCCATACAAGTCTCACCCTCCTGGATACCCTGTGCTCCAAAACTACCCTTCAGAGCCTTGCTACAAGCTCGCAGGACAGCCCTTTCTCCTTTTCGAAAATGCTTTTCCCCATCACAAATTTTCAACAGCCCTCCAACCTGGGTCATGGCTCTTTGCTTGCTGGTATCAGGCAAATTGTTTGTTTCTAGTGCCCAAAGAGAGAGGCAAAGATAGTGCTACAACTGGGGAAATTCTACAGACTCCATTCAGTAACCTCGGCATCACCAGATCTTCCTTATCCTTCCCTCTAATCCTGCTCTTCAGATGACTTCACATGTTCTCTCTCCCCACAGATCATTTTCCATGCCAGGTCTCTGCTGAGAAGCCTTCCTTCCCTGCTGCCCACTCTCCGCTGTCCTTCTCTTCATTTCCTACAGCACCTCATGGAAAGCGATGGGTTTGATACTTCCTTGTCCTCTGCTGAACTGTGTGGGACCCCTGACATGGGGATCCTGTCATGTTTCTTCTCCTACTAGCCCTCCAGCACTCCATGGTGATTGCTTATTTACAACAGATAAAAAATCGATCTCGGGTAGATGCTAGATACTATCAAAGGGACACAAAGATCTATTCATTCAATGGTGATTTTTTTGGAGATCCTATCACATGAGGCAGTGTACCCAATCCTGAGGGACCCTGGCCTCCTGTAGCTTCCAGCACAGTGAGGGAGACATCATGCAGATACTTAATTTGCAGAGTAATAAAGTTGCCATGGAGAACTACAGATTGAATTTATAATGGAGTTATCTTACTTAGTTTGAGGAGACATAGTTTTGCTATGGCACAGTATAAATGTAATAAATGAATGAAGGAATGAATACAGCTACGGGGAGGAGGAACTATGCATAAGGAAGTGCCCAACAAACTTAATACACTTTATTGCCTAAATAAATCCATGTGGAATGCAAAAAAAAAAAAAAAAGTTGCTACTCTTACTCAGTGAAAATCATAAGATAGTTTCACTAAAAATAACTTTAGAGATCAACCAAAACTGTGCTATTAAAATTTCAGGACCTTCTAGATCCTTAAAACCAAACCCATGTTTGCAGACAACTGCAAGAAGACCCTCTAAAGCTCGTGAATGCCATGATAAGGACTCCTACTCTAAAAGCATTTTTCTTGGGGCGCCTGGATGGCTCAGTTGGTTAAGCAACTGCCTTCGGCTCAGGTCATGATCCTGGAGACCCGGGATTGAGCCCCACATCGGGCTTCCTGCCGAGGCTTCTCCCTCTTTCAGTCCCTCTGCTTGTGTTCTCTCTTTAGCTGTGTTTCTCTCTGTCAAATAAATAAATAAAATCTTTTAAGTGTGGAGCACTGGGTGTGGGGAATGGGGAATGAATCTTGGAACACTGGAAAAAAAAATTTAAGTAACAATAAAAAAAATTTTTAAAAAAAGCATTTTTCTTACAATATTTTCAGATTTATGACATAGGGACAATTACGGTATATTAGAATCTTCCAATCAGAACCACAGCATACCCAAAACAGCAGGTCCTCCTAAAAACTTTGATTTATTGTTCAATAAATGCCTTAAAAAAAATCCACAAGAGTCAAAACACAAATCTAAAATATATTCCTTAAACCTTGCTTTATGGGAGATGCAAAAAAGGAGAAACAGTCTGTAAAGAAGACACATCCAAGACATTTGAAAGTTCTGAGAATCAGATCCATATCTTAAACAGGAACAAAGCCAAAATCAAACATTATCCTAGTTTTCTTCTGAGAAAAGTGAGATATTTTATTTCTCTTGTAAACATGGGAATAAAAGAAAGTGATTTTTCTGCCAAATGCACATGATCCAGTTCTTTCTAGTAGAAGAAAAATTAGTAAGAAAAGATACTGAGTAAGTGTAGAACAGCAAACTCAGGAAGAGAACACTGCTTCTGAATCTTTTTACACAATATAACAAAAACTATGCCTCAAATTCAGAAAAGTTTCAGAGTTCACAGATGCCATCATACAGAGTGGTTTTTAAAACGTAGGCTATGGAGCCTAACCCTTAGATACAAATGAATATGAGTCCCCTTTGAACTGAGTGACCTTGGTCTACCCATTTAACCTTTCTGAGACTGTTTTCCTTTTTTTAAAAATGGGGGAAATAATAATAATTACAGGAGTAATAATAATAGTTTCGTAGGACAGTATAAACATTAAACAAGATAATCCATATTTGGAACAACACTTGGCACACTAACAAAATGCAGGAGAGAAAGCAGAAAAGAAAAAGCAAGAAAGAAAAATATTTCCACATTACAGAGTTAAGTAAAAAACAGAACATGTTTCTATGTATAACTACCTTTTTTTTTAAAGTGAGTTCCACACCCTGCATGGAACCCAGCATGGGGCTTGAACTTACAAGCCTGAGATCAAGACCGGAGGTGAGATCAAGAATCCGGTGCTTAACTGACCAAGTGACCCACGCACCTCCCAACGACCATCTTTTTTTTTTTTTTTTATTATGTTAGTCACCATACAGTACATCATTAGTTTTTGATGTAGTGTTCCATGATTCACTGTTTACATATAACACCTAGTGCTCCATGCAATACGGGACATCCTTAATACCCATCACCAGGCTCATCCATTCCCCCACGCCCCTCCCTTCAAAAACCCTCAGTTTGCTTCCCAGAGTCCATAGTCTGTCATAGTTCATCTCCCCCTCCAATTTCCCCACCTTCATTTTTCCCTTCCTTCCCCTAATGTCCTCCATGCTATTCCTATGTTCCACAAATAAGTGAAACCATATGATAACTGACTTTCTCTGTTTGGCTTGTTTCATTTGCCATAATGTCCTCCAGTCCCACCCATGTCAATGCAAAAGTTAGGTATTCATCCTTTGTGATGGCTGAGTAATATTCCATTGAGTATACAGACCATATCATCTTTATCCATTCATCTTTTGAAGGGCACTTGGCTCTTTCCACAGGTGGCTATTGTGGACATTGCTGCTATGATCATTGGGGTACATATGGCCCTTCCCTTCACTACCTCTGTATCTTTGGGTAAATGCCCAATAGTGCAATTGCTGGGTCATAGGGTAGCTCTATTTTTAATTTTCTGAGGAACCTCCAGACTGTGTTCAAATGTTGCTGCACCAACTTGCATTCCCATCAACAGTACGGGTTCCCCTTTCTCACAACCTCTCCTACATTTGTTGTTTTCTGCCTTGTCAATTTTTGCCATTCTAACTGATATAAGGTGCTATCTCAATGTGGTTTTGAATAGAATTTCCCTGATGGTTAATGATTAAGAACATTTTTTCAAGTGTCTGTTAGTCATCTGCATGTCTTCTTTGGAGAAGTGTCTGTTCATGTCTTCTGCCCATTTTTTGACTTGATTATTTTTTGGGGGGGTGTTGAGTTTGAGAAGTTCTTTATAGATCCTGTATATCAGCGCATTGTCTGTAGTGTCATTTGCAAACACATTCTCCCATTCTGTGGGTTACTTCTTTGTTTTGTTGACCATTTCCTTTACTGTGAAGATTTTTATCTTGATCAAGTACCAAAAGTTCATTCTTACTTTTGTTAGCTTTGCCTTTGAAGACACGTCTTGAAAGAAGTTGCTGTGTCCGATGTTGAAGAAGTTACCGCCTATGTTCTCCTTTAGGACTCTGATGGATTCCTGTCTCACATTGAGGTCTTTCATCCATTTTGATTTATTTTTGTGTATGGGGTAAGAGAATGGTCAAGTTTTATTCTTCTGTATATATCTGTCCAATTTTCCCAGCACCATTTATTGAAGAGACTGTCTTTTTCCCATTGGATATTTTCTCCTGCTTTGTTGAAGATTAGTTGACCATAGAGTTGAGAGTCCATATCTGGGTTCTCTATTCTGTTCCATTGATCTTTGTGTCTGTTTTTGTGTCAGTACCATCTTTTAAAATACATCTAAAATACATTATCAGAAAAAATCCGGGGTTGGGGATTTCACAAAAAAATGGCCTAAGAAAGAGGCAAATATGGAAAAGAAAACAGAGAACACCCCTCAGCTGAGTGTTTCTCCATTCTCTGCTGTTCTTTCAAAACTCTCTCCCAGATAGCAAAGGAACCAATCATGACTAGATAATATTCTTCTACCTCTATATCTGTTTTAAGAACTTGGTTTTAAAATCAAAATATGCCTTGGGAACCTGATTGGCTCAGTCAATTAAGTGTGGGACTCTTGATTTCAGCTGAGGTCAGGATCCCAGGGTCGGGAAATTGAGCCCTGCATTTTGTTCCACAGTGGGCATGGAGCCTGCTTAAGATTCTCTCCCTCTCTGTGTGCCACTACCACAGCTTGCACGCACAATGGTGTGGGGAGAGGAAGAGGGAGAGCATCTTCAAGGAGACTCCTCCGGAGCAGAGCCCAATATGGAGCTCGTAGCCCGTGACCTGAGATCATGACCTGAGCCGAACCAGGAGTCAGATGCTTAACAGAGTAAGCCACCCAGGCGCCCTAGATAGGTTTATAATGTTCATAAACATACATCAACCACAATGAACAGCAAAAAAATGCTATCCAAATGCTTCACCATCATATGAAAATATATGTGAATAAAATTATGCACAGAAAGACAAGCATTCACAGCATAAGGAAAGTTATCCTGAAGAAGTATGAAATGGTTAATTTGCTAAGGCAAGGACCAACATCAGCATAGATTGAGCCCAAAGGAGGTTTTCCTGACAACTTCTAAACTAGGCAAGATAGACCCCACTCGGGTCTGCTGTGCACGAACATATTTTGTCCCTCCTCAGGTAAGCTTGCAGAGATTATAGGTGATTTCTGTTCCCACTGATTCCACTGAACAATGCCCTTTCATCAAGCAGCTGCCAGGCTGCCTACTGGCTTCCAGTCCAAGCTACTCCAAAGGCAGCCGGTGCCGCCTGGCTGGGGTCTGTGGAATGCCCGGAGGCCTGTTCGGACACAGGGGCTCCCTTGTGAGTCAGGCCTCCACTCCTACCGATTAGCCTGCAGGCTGCTCCTCCCTGACAGCTGCTGGAGCTACACTCCTATTTGGGAACAAATGAGAAACCAAGTGGTGATGACATCCAATGTTTGCCATCAACCTGGACCTCAAATGTTGTTGACAATCCCTGAACTCTTAGAAAACCATTTTCAGAGTAGGAAATATGTAAGTTAAAATATTTTACTAGGGAAGAAGGGAAAGTATTTACATAGGAACTAGTTTTATGTGACGATTTGGAGGAGAGGCAATAAAGGCGCATTCAAGGTAGACAGATTTCTGTTTTTTAGTTCAAAATGTTGTTTTTCTATTCCCTCAAACCTTTTGAAGTGTTCTACATTGTTCCATAAGTTCTAGTGCCCCCCCCAAAAAAAATGCACTGAGCTAGGATTTGGTGATTTTTTTCTAATTCAAGACCTACACTGCAAGTGACTGTGTTTCTACGATGGCTGTAAGCAAGATTAATGGAGTAGATGGAGCACATATAGGAATACTCAGGGCACTCAAGAAATACTGGTGAGCTGCGACACACACTTGGCAAAATGTTCTCAAAGCCACTTAACAAAGCTGCCCTCTCTGGGCTGGCTCATCTCACCCTCTTTGCTCGAGACTCGGCCACTCTTAAATGTATTCTAGCCTTCTCTGGAAAAAAAGAAATAAAAGAGGGGCGCCAGGCTGGTGCAGTCGGTTAAGTGTGGGATTCTTGGTTTCGGCTCAGGTTGCAATCTAGGGACTGTGAGATGGAGCCCTGTTTGGGCTCCGTGCTCAGTGGGGAGTCTGAGAGTCTGTGTCTCCCTCTCCCTCTGCCCCTCCCACTCATGCTCTCTCTCAAATAAATAAATTTTTAAAAAGAGAATCTGAAAAATGAATGCCATTTTCTGGCCATTTTGTTACAGACAGAAAACATACTAAGCATATCTCATTGTGCAGAAAGACAAACACTCTATGATCTCACTTAATATGTGGAATCTCAAAAAATCGAGCTCATAGAAATGGAGAGTAGAATGGGGCTAGGTGGGGGGAGAGAGTCAAAGGATATAAACCTCCAGTAATATAATGAGTTAAGTGCGGAAAGTCTAATGTATAGGATGCTGATTATAGTTAGGAATACTATATTGTGTACCTGAAATTTGCTGAGAGAGTAATCTTAAATGTTCTTACCAGAAAAAGGAAAAATGGTAATCATATAAGGTGATGGGTGTGTTAATTAGCTTGACTGTGGTAATCATTTCACAATGTATACATATAACAAATCATCATGTTGTATATATCAACTATATACAATTTTTATTTGTCAGTTATACTTCAGTAAGCTAGGGGAAAAATCCCTAATGGGGAAGAATGTATATTGTCTCAATGTGTTTATAATAAATACATTTAGGTTGTTTGCATTCATAACCAAATCCAGAAACATTTTAAATATTTATTGGGTTATGGTCATAGTTAATTTTAAAATGTGAAATGTATATACAATGCATATTGCAGAGAAATATGATAGGGTCACTGAAATTCATTTAATTTTTAGAGGTATTATATTAGCATAAAATATTATAGAGGAAGTGAAATGAAAATACAAGTTCAAGGAGAAAAAGTCATAAAATTTGAATTGTTGAAGGAAGAGAGTCTGTGTATTTCTAAAATAATTTTGTAGAGGAATCTGGGTGGCTCAATTGGTTAAGCAACTGCCTTTGGCTCAGGTCATGATCCCAGAGACCCAGGATCGAGCCCCACATAGGGCTCCCTGCTCGGGGGGAAGCCTGCTTCTCCCTCTCTCATACCTGCTGCTTGTGTTCCCTCTCTCGCTGTGTTTCTCTCTGTCAAATAAATAAAATCTTTTTTTAAAAAAACAAATAAATAAATAAATAAAATAATTTTGTAGTTAAAATCCATAAACCCACCACAAAGATCTCCATTAACATTATATTGTTCTTGTTTTTATCATAAATCCATCCATCTACTCATCCTCCCAATTTCTTCTTTAAAGGTTTATTGGGGGGCGCCTGGGTGGCTCAGTTGGTTAAGCGACTGCCTTTGGCTCAGGTCATGATCCCAGAGACCCAGGATCGAGTCCCGCATCGGGCTCTCTGCCCGGCAGGAAGCCTGCTTCTCCCCCTCTCACTCCCCCTGCTTGTGTTCCCCCTTTGGCTGTGTTTCTCTCTGTCAAATAAATAAAATCTTTAAAAAAAAATAAAAAAAATAAAGGTTTACTGGGTTATAATTTACATATCATAAAATTTTTCCATTTTAAATGAATAGTATGAGGACTTTTAGTAAATTTATAACAATTCTGCAAACATTTTCATGATCCAGTTTTGAAATACCTCCATCACCCCCAAGAAGTCCCTGTGTGCAATATGCAATCAATACCCAGTCCCATTTCTCCTAACCCCTGCAACAACTAACCTGCTTTCTATCTCTATAGTTTTTCCTTTTCTGGTAATTTCATATAAGCTTGAATAATCTATTATGTGTCTTTCATAGCTGGTTTCTTCCACTTAGCATAACACTTTGGAGTTTCATCCATGCACTGCATATCCAGTGATACATTCCCTTGTATTGCTGACCAGTGCTCCACAGTATAGATGTTCTGTATTTTGTGTATCCATTTACTGGTTGATGGATATTTGGTTCATTTCCAGTTTCTGACTGGGAACAATGGATAATGTTATTATGAACACTTGTGTACAAGTCTTATGTGGACATATGTTTTCATCTCTCCTCAGTAGATACCTAGAAATGGAAATGCTGGGTAAAATGAAAAATGTACTTTTTTTTAAAGATCTTATTTATTTATTTATTTGAGAGAGAGAGAGAGAGAGAGAGCATGAGCAGAGGGGTAGAAGAGGGACAAGCAGACTCCCTGCTGAGCAGGGAGCCCTACATGGCCCAATCCCAGGGTCTGGGGTTCACGACCTGAGTCAAAGACAGACACTTAACCGACTGAGCCACCCAGGCACCCCACTTTCATTTATCTTAAGAAACTGTAACTATTTTCCAAACATCCCTACCAGTGATGCAAAAGAGTTTCTCTACACTCTCACCAACATTTGGTATTGATAGACTTTTTAATTTTAGCCATTCCGATAATGTATAGTGGTATCTCATCGAAGTTTTAATTCACATTTCCCTAATGACTAATGATGCTAAGCATCTTTTCACATGCTTGTTAGCCAATCATATTCTTTCCCTGGTTTATTATAGTCTTTGGCCCATTTTTATTAGACTTATTTTTTTGTCCTCTTCTTAGAGTTATTAGAGTTTTTATATAATCTGGAATCCTTTATCAGACAGACTGCAAAATCTTTTCTTAGTTTTTGGCTTGTCTTTCATTTTCTTAATAGTTTATGATTTCATTTTCTTAAACTTAAAAAGCAAAGTTTTTAATTCTGATGAAGTCCAGTTTATCAAATTTTTCTTTCATGTGTCATGCTTCTGATATCATACCTAAGAAATCTTTGCCTACCCGAGGTCACAAAGATTTTCTTTTTTGTGCAAGATTTATAGTTTTACTTGTTATATTTACATAAGGAGTAAGGTAAAGAGGAATCTACATTCTTTTGGAAGGAGGGGTAGAGATATGATTATCCAATTGTGTCATAACAGTTGTAAATGCTCTTCTTTCCCAACTGAAATTACTTGGCACCTCTGCCACAAATCAATTCACCATAAATATGTAGTTTGGGGATTTTTTTAGATTTTCTACTCTGTTCCTTAATCTATACATCTGTCCTTATCCCAATATTACACTGTCTTGATTACTTATGGTGTTATATGGTAAGTTTTAAAATCAGGTACATTTTCAACAATTTGACCATATGTATCTGGGTGTGAATCTTTTTTTTTTGAACTCAGGGTTCATTGGATCTATAGATTAATGCTTTTCATCAAATCAGGGAATCAGTCAACCATTATTTTAATTATTTTCTTGCCTCTTTCTCTTTCTCCTCTCCTCCTAAAATTTCCATGAGACATACATTGGTAGGTCAGTTTATTAAGTCCCTGCGGCTCCTTTTATTTTCATCAACACGCTTTTTCATATGCTCATTGGAATGAATAATCCCTACTGATCTACCCTCAAATTTACTGCTTTTTTTCTTCTATCATCTTCAATCTGCTATTGAGATTATCTCAGGACTATTCTGTTTCATTTATCAGGGTTTTTTAACTCTAGAATCTTCTTTTGATTCTTTCCCCAGCTCCTACTTCTGTAATGATATCCCCTATTTGTTGAGCTACTGTCATAGTTTCCTTTAACTCTTAAGAACATATTTGTAAGCACTGCCTTTGAAGTTTTTGTCTAACAAATCCAACATTTGTGCACATTTTTCCTTTTTTTTCCTGAATATAAGTCACACTTTACTGTTCCATTGTATGGCTCTTAAATCGTGGTTGAAAAGATATGGACATGTCAGATGATATATTGTAGAAATTAAGAGCTCTATTTTATTTTTTCTGAGGGTTGTGTTGCTGCTGTTGTAACTCTCCTGACCTTCAACTTTGGAATCTGCCTCCTCTTGCAGGATGTAACCTCTGATGTCTCTGCTCAGTTCTTTATTTTTATCTTTATTTTTTGGCTTCATTTCCTAGAGGTTCCTTCTGGGGCTGCATACCTTCGAAGTTAGCTAATGACCTGGGCAGACATTCACTAACCACCTTGAATTGTACACCTTCCATCTTCTGTGAGACAATGTGTTTGTAGTTTGAGAGCATATTCAGAATTGAAACCAGTTTTTAGGTCTGTCTTGACTTTTACTGTTTGCCTGTGTGTAGTTTCTTAGTTACCAGGCATGAAGGCAAAGCTTATCTCAGCCCTTTATGATGCTCTCATTTGCAGAACCCTTTTGTTGATTTTCTGGCTGTCCACACCTTACCTCAGACAAGAAAATGACACTGGACTCTCAAAGGTGCCACTGAGTTTGTAAAGCTTATTTGACAAAACAGTGACATTGCTCCTCATCAGAAATTCTTTGCTCCTTCTAGCAGCAAAGTTGTTGGTTAGTTTGTTTTCCATCCATCTTTAATCTTGTAAGCTGGCAAAACTATGGCTGGGAAGGTGGCTGGGAGCAATCCCAGGCAGGAAGGTTGCACATATCCTGCTAATATTACCTGAAGCTCTAGAAGTATTTCAGTAATAAATGCTTCTCAATATTTTGCCTGCCTTCATTCCAAAGCCCAGACGGGGCTGTTTTTGACAGTTTCATGCAGTTTTATACCTGCTCATTGTGGAAAGATTTCTCCAAACTCTTCACTTTGCTGTAACTGGAAATCCCTCCTATTTGCATATTTTTAAAATGGATACTAATGGATAACAAATCACTCCAGCATTTAGATTCTACTGGGTATGCTTTTAAAAAAAGATAAAACAGTTTTCTTTTAATTCAGTGACATTCACAGTATATGGGAAATAACATACTTTGTAAACTCTTAACATGATTAACAATTTAAGATTTACCAACTTAAAAATGTGAGGGCATGTGCAGTTTGTAAAAATTTAGTAGGTACATAAACTGAAAGTTTAAAAGTTTAAACTCCTAGTCCTAGAAGAAAGGAAAATTTCATGATCCAACTCCTGGGCCAGGAGAACTATCCTATAGTAGCTTGAAATATACCAGGTCTGAAAGGAATCAAGCCCACTGATTTTGCCTAGAATGGCTCAACTCTAGTAAAAAATGACTCTGTTCCACATCCTAATGAACCCCTGCTTAAGCTTTATCACATACAAAATAAGTACTAAATACATTTAATAATTTCTAAAGTTTAAAGCAATTGTATTCTTTGGTTTTGATGCTTCATGTCAGGTATAAGACTCTTTTTATACCCTTCATACAACACCCACTACCATTAAGAAAGTATCCAGTAATATTTAATAATTATTTTGGAATTCTCAAAATTTTATTATTTTAGGTATTTGTAATTTTTACCAAAAAATATGTACTTTATTATAGTGTAATAGACCAATAAGTGCACGTCAGTTGGGCAAGTTGTCTTCTCAACTTTCAAGAGATTTATGATAAAGTAATGATAGGCATTTAGCAAAACTACACTGCAGATTAAGGACAATGAATTAAACCTCTGAAAAGAAACATTATTGCACTTGTTACTGTGCATGAGATAAGTAAAAATACTAAAACAAGTAGAAGGCAATAATTCAAAAGCAACCAAAAAAAACCTAAAGATCCAAGAGAGACAAACATCTTTCACAAAGTGGTAAATTTCTCCCTTCTATATCCCAATGCAACCCATATCATGGTCTCACTGGTGCTATCTAGGCAGGAAAGTAGCTAGAGGACAAGGAGCAAGAGAGGCACTCATTTTCCTCTCACTATTCTTTTGGATATTTAAAATTTGACTTCTAATTCCAAGAAATAAATAATTTAAAAATATAAAATGATAGAAAATCTTCAACCTATTATATAAAACATGTTTCTTATTAACTCAGCTATTATGTTTCTAAGGAAACTATCCAGTGTTCTTTGAATACACATTAGTAAGTCAAGTAAAAGGAAAAGTAGAGATAAGTAATTAGAGTTAGGGAAACCAAATTAAAAACAAAGATGAGGGGGGAGCACATGTTTTAGGCTAGAGACAGCAAGTACAATGTGATTTAAAGAATGGAAGATGTGGAATTCAGAGGGAAATCTGGGTTTTCAGTCACTATTTACATCACTTTCTACTTTGGGAGTACATGGTAAGCTGACTAGAAAAATCAGATGATTTCAGAGCTAAAAAATAAAATATAATTCTCTGTAGCACCGATTTTTTCCAAGATGATTATCTTGCAAAAGATGCAGGTGTAGAGGTCAAGCGTGTTGGCTCTAAGGCTCAAATTCAGTTTCTGCCACTTATTATTAAGTGGCCTTGGGTCCAGCATTCAACTCTGCTTACCTCTATTTCCATAGCAGGGAAGTAGGCTAATGACAGTGGGTGCAAGAATCAATGAGGCAGCACACGTGACACCCAAAACAGCCCAGGCACACAATAACCATCTGTAGATGTCAAGTATCATTGTTACATATTAACAACAATGTTGATATGAATCTCATGGCTTAAAAAACAGTGATACAATTTGTCACTGTGCCAAAGACCTTCTGCTGCTCTATTACCGTTTCTGTGTATTTGATCAGGCTTAACAAATGTGAGTTCATTAGTAAAATTAAAAGTTGGTAGATTTTAGAATTTAGAAATACTTCTCAGGGCAAAGCAATCACGCTGCCATGGTGTCTATGTGCATGCTCCATGGTGCCCAAATCAAAAGACTGGGTAAAGGGGCACCTGTGTGGCTCAGTGACTTAAGCGGTTGCCTTCAGCTCAGGTCATGATCTCCAGATCCTGAGATCAAGTCCCACACCAGGTTTCCTGCTCAGTGGGGAGTCTGCTTTTCTCTCTTCCCCTCCCTCCCTCTGCCCCTACTTCCCACAGGTGCACATGCACTCTCAAATAAATGAATAAAATCTTTAAAAAAAAAAAAAAAGGGCTGGGTAAACAAGTATACATGGTGTATTTAAAGAAAAGAAAATTTAAAAGTCCAAGATGAATAAAACTAAATGCCAAAAATAAAAAGTTTTTCGCTAAAAAAGATACTTACTCTTCATTGCATAAATATCCTGACATCACAATGACTCTTTAACTGCAAGTTAAAAAATGAGTCCGAAAATATAAAATTATTTAAAAGACAATGGGACAAAGCAGATCCTAAAATGCCTGTGAACATCCAGAACACCTAACTGGGACTCACTTCCAGGCAATCAATCAGCTAGTGAGTCACCAAAATGGGACTATTGCTTAAGACATGTATGTCTGGTTCAAGACTCATGGACTGCTGTTACTCACAGGATCCACCAGCTCTGCAGTTACAGAAGACTGAATATCTTAATGATATCAAGCCTCCTGAAATTGACCTATAAATTCAATATGATTTTAATCAAAATCTCATTAATTTTGAATTAACATCCAATAATAGCTAAGAACCCATCGAAAAAAATCAGAAAAATAAAAGTTCAGAGTAGCTATTGTACCAAACATCAAGAATTATTTTAAGTCTGTAATACTTAAAATCATGTGGTAGTAGCACCGGGAAAGTAAAAACAGACTCACAGATAAATGGAAACTTCATCAGACAAAGGCTAGACTTTTTTTTCTAAATCATATTCTGATCATTGGTTTTTCATATAGTGAAAGAACTGTACTCCCAGGTTACTCTAAAAAAAAATCAATTATGTGTTCTTTGAAAGCCTAAATATGAAAAATAAAAACTAAAATATAGTCAATGACACTGTAATAGTGTTGTTGGTGACAGACGGCTACAGAATTGCCAAATCACTATGCTGTACACCTGAAACTAATACAACATTGTGTGTCAATTATAATTTAAAAGAAGAAAAAAGATAGAGATAAAGATTTAAATATGAAAAAGCAAAACTAATAACTTTTAGAAACAGAATATAGGAGGATATCTTTATGAATTTGGAATGGAAATAGAGGAAGCTGTTAAAATTAACAGCCCTTGTCTTCTCAGGCTGGCATAATGAAGAACCATGGGCTGGGTTGTTTAAATAACAGAAATTTATTTTCTCACAGTTCTGCATAGCAGAAGTCCAAATCAAGTTGTTGGCAGGGTTGGTTTCTTCTGAGGCCTCTCTCCTTGCAGATGGCTATCTTCTCTCTGAGTCTTCATATCATCTTCCCTCTGCCTGTCTGGTTTCAAATTTCCTCTTTTTATTACAACATTAGTTATATTGGATTAGAGCCTACCCTAATAACCTCATAGTAACTGGACTACCTCTTTGAAAAATTGTAAGATCACACCAAAGCATTAGAGGTTAGGACTCATCATTTGAATTTTGGGGCGATGCAAATCAGGCATAACAACAACCCATTAGAAAAGTGGGCAGAGACTTAAAACAGACACTACTGCATAGACAGGAAATCCCAGTAGGTAATAGTGCAGTACAAAAATAGGCTGAATCTCATTAGTGTTCACAGAAAAAACAAGTTAGAATCCAGAGACATATCATTTCACACCCAGCAGATTGGTAAGAATTTAAAAGTCTGACAGTATCAAATATTGGCAAAGAGATGGGTCAAATAGATTGCATATAGTTGGTTGATGAGACTGAATATTTGTCTAATGACCGTAAAAAAATTTTTGATTCATTCAATAATGTTGATGGTGTCTAAGATTCACAAATATCAATCCTAAGAATATTAACTAGAAGAAACCTTATGCATTTACACCAATAAGCATGTAAAAAATTGTTCATGCCAGGACTGTTTGTGGTAGCAAAATAGTGGAAAACCAAAGGTCTACAAATAGCATGATGGATACATAGTGGTATAAACCTATAATGAAATAATCTATAGCCATTAAAAGGAATCAATTATAGCTAAAAATAAAAATGCAGATGAATCTTAGGAACATAAGGTGAGTGGGGGAAAAAGCTATTTCAGAAATGATACAGAATGATTTGATTTATACATATTTCAAAAACACGAAAACTACAAAGTGTGTTTTAGAGATACAAACATATATGGTAAAACCATTTAAAAAAAGGAAAAATAAAAACAGAATTCTGGATAATGGCACCTCTGAGGCAATTGGAACAGAATGTGTTGGGGAAGAGTTAACACAACACAAAGGTATTCACTGAATTCAATCAAAACCAAAATTTATCAAATGTTTTATTAAAACTTTTGTCATGGGGGCACCGGGGTGGCTCAGTCATTAAGCGTCTGCCTTTGGCTCAGGTCATGACCCAGGAATCCTGGGATCGAGCCCCACATGGGGCTCCCTACTCAGCAGGAAGCCTGCTTCTCCTTCTCTCACTCCCCCTGCTCATGTTCCCTCTCTAGCTGTGTTCCTGTCAAATAAATAAATAAAATCTTAAAAAAGAAAACACTTTTGTAACATATACAATAGTTAATGAAAATAGTTTAAAATTAAAATGTTAGAATACATTAAAGGGCATGAAAGAATATGAGATAAAAATGCTACAGACTATTTTTTAAATAAAAAAAGAAATGAGCAGTCTAAAAAAAATCTATGTATAACTCAACTCTCTCTGCCAAATTCTAAGCAGTGTCATTTTCCATTTTAAATCATAAGTTTGCCATGTAATATAAGCAAAATTGAAAGACTATTAGAGAATAATCTTGTTTATAAAACACTGGGTGTTATACACAAACAATGAATCACGGAATACTACATCAAAAACTAATGATGTATTTTATGGTGACTAACATAACATAATAAAAAAATTATTAGAAAATACTGCAAACACTGCAACCCGATAAATGCCAACAATTATTTCTCCATAAATCTTAATTGAATGCTCTGTAAAGGTAAGATCTTACAGTAATAAATTTTCATTTTTTTAAAGGTTCATTTTATTTATTTCACAATATTTTATGTGAAAATATTTTCCACCTTCCACATATAACATATCAGAGTCATCAGACCTACACTGGAATTAATTTGGGGAGACATATATATATGTCCCAATTTTTATACCCAATATTCAAATTTGAAATACATGCAGGTGTATAAACATGCAAGTGACATTTCAAGAAAGGGAATGTGAATCCAAATAGCAGACTATCTAGCGGAGAGAGACAAATCCCATTATGGCCTCTCACTCTCTGCCAGACCCAAGTCTTCACACGCGGAGCCACTACCTAGACCCAGGATTCCATGGCCTGACTGAGTCGCCCCATACTGGCCCAAAAGGAAAAGAATAATCATCCATCATGTTCTGGTTCATCTAACACTGCTCTAGGAAACACACTGCAGTCTCACACAATACCACCAACCCCACAAACCTGGGAGAGCCGAGGTCTGTTCTCTGGGGCCGCTAGGCTAGGGGTAAGTAGAATACAGGAGATGAGGCCTGGGAGGAAAGGTAGTCTGTCTTCTGAAATCAGCCCAGATTTTTACCCTAACTTCTGTCCATTCATTAATTTTTTTTTATATTTTTACTATAATTCAAAAGCAGTTAACATAGAAACTGCTTTTGGAGACATAGGAGATATTTAAATACAGTATTTACTCTGTTAGTAACAAGGATTCTACCATCTTTCCAATCTTAGGAAAATCCCAAAGAATTGCTTCCTAGATTTTTATAGCACTCTTCCATCTATTCCAGATCTTCAGCCCAAATGGGAATGGAGAATTCAGCCAAGACAGACATATGGATAAAGATACAGACCAACTGTGTTTCTCTTCAAAGGTTTTTGGAACCATCATCCCTCTCTTACCCATCACAAGCTTTACAACAATTTCTTTTACTCTGTACCTCTTATCCTTTAACAATTCTAAAAATCCCATTCCTGCTTAAAAACTGAACATACCAATCCTAAACCATGGCTGGAATAATAATTAAGTATCAATAACACATAATAAAAACATCCCTAATCACCGATCAGGAAAAATTAGGAAGCCAAGACATTTGAATCCTCCAATATGACGACCATTCTAAAGATGGAAAGACTTGTTTCTGCTTTGTCTACTTGGAAATTAAATGTATGCTTAAAAGATTATCCTGTCCTAACATCTTCATGACTTGTAATTAGTCCTAAATGTAGTTAAGAGATAAAGAATTACATAAACATGGTAACAGGACAGCAAACACCCTTCATAATCTTCCAGGAGGCACCGCAGAGCACAGCAGGGGAATAACACTGCTGCTCTGGACCGATTAGGCTGAGAGCATCATCAGATGCAATTACATTTCCCAAAGTGTCAAAATGCAGCAAGGAAACCATAACACACAATGTCACAGAAGCTCCGCATCTGGAGAAATTCTTTGCATAATTTATCGAGCGTGTGCTATAGTACTGCATGATCAAAGAAAACAAAAGGAAAAAAACGAAAGGCCCACTATTGTGGACCCAGACGGATCGACTGAAACACAAATCCATGATTTGCACAGTGAATACAGAAACGGGGATTACAGGGAAATGGAGCCCTAAATTGCAGGTACATCACTTGAAGATTTAGGGAACCATAACAATAAAACTTTCTTTGAAGTTTAAGTTATAAGAGGGTTTATCACTTTCTATTCATAGGTTCCTCACAATTATCAATAATAGCAAAAGAAGTTGGAAAACGCTTAGTTTTAAGCATGGCTTTGGCTGGCCACACTAAGTTAAGCATCTCCCATTAGGTTTATTGTAGAAATCCTTTTAAAAGAGAAAGGAGCCTTGTGAGGACGCCAGGAGTTTCTGCATGGGAATATGACAATTTGGGGATGCAATGACAGCACGCACTCTGAACGATACAACGTGGTGCCTCGAGTACCAGGCTCCATGTTTAGATCCAGCCCCCTAATCAGCTGTGACAGGGAGTGAGAATCCATGAGGCAAAACCAAGCCACGCCAATGCTGGCGAGTCTCTCAGACGTGGATGGAGACAGCCGCTGGCGGAGCAGCCCGTCCATGTGGAAGCCCCTGCGGGTCATCTGAGCTCAGCCTGTGGGGAGGCTCCCCTGTCTAGAGCCTCCTGGCTGGTCAGGACCAGGAGGATGGCACCAATGGTGGCTTCAGCAAGGGGCCCCCTCTGACTGTGGGGAGGAAATCAGTGGGGAGCAGGGGGAACACTGAGTGCATTGCAAGGCTGGCAAGCTTGGCTGGGACTTCAAAATCATGCCACCTGCTCATGGCAACCATCGCGAAAAGGCATGGCAAGGAGAGGAACTGCAATGAGCTAACCAGAGTCTTATCCTTAGGATTGGACTTCACTTTTCTCTCTCCCTGTCCTTAATCTCTCACCACACAAAGCAGCTTTGGTGGAAATGCAGATGCTCAGGCCCCACTTCAGGCCAACTAAATCAGGAACTACTTTTAAACAAGAGCCCCAGAAGGTTCCCATGCACATTAAGGTTTGAAAAGCAGGGCTCTACACACTGTTTAATTCTTGCAATCCAGCCAAGCAGACCTGGAGATAAACTGCCTAGGTTTCAATCTAGTCTCCTTCACTTGCTCTCTCAGTTCCTTCTGCAAAAGCTTCACAATACTTACCTCATAGGGTTCTTACGAGCAATACACAAATGAACATATAGAAAGTACTTAGCATAATGCCTGGCATAAAACAAATTTGATATAAGTTTTAGCAATTATTATGTTAATATTTTTATCAAGGAAAGCATCAGAAATTATTAACTTCTGCATTTATATGACTCTGCTTAGAAATATGGATTTTGCAAGGTTTTTAAGGATTCATATAGTGACTCCCCAGTGTCTTCAAAGAACAGAGAAACTTCCTAGCTCAATATAAAAGAACTGCTTCCCTACTGGGTATTTACCCCAAAGATACAGATGTAGTGAAAAGAAGGGCCATATGGACCCCAAATTGCAGCAATGGCCACAATTGCCAAACTGTGAAAAGAGCCAAGGTGCCCATCAACAGATGAATGGATAAAGAAGATGTGGTACATATATACAATGGAATACTATGCCTCCATCAGAAAGGATGAATACCTAACTTTTGTAGCAACATGGACCAGATTGGAAGTGAAATAAGCCAGGCAGAGAAAGTCAAATACCACATGGTTTCACTTACTTGTGGTGCATAGGGAGTAATATGGAGGACAGTAGGAGAAGGATAGGAAATGGGAAATAGGGTAAATCGGGGAGGGAAACGAAACATAAGAGACTTTGGACTCAGAAAGAAACTGAGGGTCTTGGAGGGGAGGGGGTAGGGGGATGGGAGAGCCTGGTGGTGGGTACTAAGGGCATGCATTGCATGGAGCACTGGGTGTGAGGCATAAACAATGAATCTTGGAACACTGAAAATAAATTAATTAATTTTAAAAAATGGATTTGTAGTATACTAAGACAAACTAAATATTAGAAAATTTAATGACCTTTAAATATGTATTATCTTATAATTAAAAAAATAAAGATAAATCCAAACTTGAAAAAAAAAAAGAACTGCTTCCAATGTCCACAATAGCCAAACTACGGAAAGAGCCTGGATGTCCAGCAATAGATGAAAGGATAAAGAAGATGTGAGAGATATATATACATAATGGAATATTATACAGCCATCAAAGAAATGAAATCTTGTCATTTACAACGACATGGATGGAACAGAGGGTATTATGCTAAATGAAATAAGTCAATCAGAGAAAGACAATTATCATATGATCTCACTGATATGTGGAATCTGAGAAACAAGGCAGAAGATCATAGTGGAGGAGAGGAAAAAAATGAAACAAGACGAAACCAGGCAGGGACACAAACCATAAGAGACTCTTAATCTCAGGAAACAAACTAAGTGTTGCTGGAGTGGATGGGGGTGGGAGGTCCAGGGTAGCTGGATGATGGACACTGAGGAGGGTATGTGCTATGGTGAAGGCTGTAAATTGTGTAAGACTGATGAATCACAGACCTGTACCCCTGAAACAAGTAATACATTTTATGTTAATTAAAAAATAAATAAAATAAAAGAGCTGCTTTGTGTCTTGTCTCTGCTTGTATTCCAATCTCATTTTTGCCATAACGCCCACAGAGTTCTGGATTACCCAGTAGGTCAATTAAGCATGCTTAGGAGACTTACAAGCATTCAGGACACTTATAAAGCCACATTTCCACCCTACTCCCACAAAAAAACTTAGAAAAGTGCATTTCTAGGAATACATTGTAATTTTGCAATCAGAAGTAAGTTTTGAGTTATTTTAAAATGTAAAATCTTTCTCCAATTTTTATACATGTTATTTCTTTTCCTTATCTAATTACATAAGCTAGGAAAAAGCAAAATTTATTTCTGCATACAGAGAGGGGGCACATTTATAGCCTCTAGTGAACTTAGATAGTACCAATCCTTGTGAACTACTTGTAATTACCCAAAGCAACAACACATCCATTCTATGCATTTTTACATGTTGCACCATTAATCTAAAATGCTTTTTCTCAATGTTAACCAGTGTTAACATGCTTCAGCTAAACCTCACCAGGAACACACCTGTGGTAGAACATGTTGCGTATGTTACTTATTGCAGAGAGGGATAATGCACAGCTTGGGAGAACTCCGGAAGGCCTTAGAAAGAGGGTTTAGAAGGACTGGGGCGAGTATTAGGTAAATCTGGGTAGGAAGGAAAAGCTTTGATCAGGATGGCTGATGTCTGTGATTGAGTTCCAATAAATCTTATCAATCAGGTAGATGAAATGAAGCAAAGCTAAATCTGTAATTTGTAAAGAAAGAACAATCACTTGTATTACCCAGGGTGGAGGAATATTGGGCCATTTTGGTGATTTGAACACTATTCAAGCTTTCATCTCTGTTCAGACATGATTTCAGAGTCCTCTTGTTTTTTATTTAATCCATCTGAGCACAGATCCTTCAACATTTTCTGATGTCGATGTTCTGTGAAATTGTTTATGTGCAACAGAAGAGCCAGGCCTAACTGTGAGCACCAAGCCAATTCCTAGCTGTCAGCAGCTAGCTTTCTCCCAGGAAAACTTCATCATTCAAAATCCAGGAATGCCTCCTGTAAATCCTTCCAGCCCCTCTCACTCTGAGTTAGGGACCTGCCCTCAATGCTCTCCAGTTGCATGCTGTGTACATGACAGTTGAAGCACATGGCCCACCAGGCTGTCCATGTTTGCCCACCCCTCATTCTCCCCACTAGGTTTCAATGGGGTTATGGGAAGACTGGCAGTAGATGGGAGAAAGGGAAGAAAGAGAGGTCAGGGCATATTCCTGTGGCACCCTCCCCCAAAGGCTGCCTCAAGATGGATGTGTCACTCCTTGTAAGTCTCAAGGGAACATTTCTAGGATACTCCCTCTCCGGGGTTTAAGTAACTGTTTCCTCCCTCTTCCCCTCAGGCCTAGATGTGATCACAGTAACTCTGCCCTTCCTAAGTTAGGGTACCATACCATCCCTTGTGGGGCTCCCTACCTGCCTTTGTGAACAAACCCTCCTCCAATTATTCTAACTTGAGTGTGTCTTCTTGTCCTGTTGTGATTGTGGCCCACACACAGTGTCTCTATCTGGTTATGGGTCTACTTCTGTGCCATATATAATTCTATTGCTGAGAATAAGACCCCAACTTCACGGGTTGATATTCTGGACCGAGCCTAGTGCCTGTCGCTCATTTGAATGTTTACTCTTCATGTTAAACCTTTCCCTTTCTTCTGTATTTAGACTGCTTTCCAGGCTGTTGGTTATATGCGCGGCAGATTCTCCTGAAAGGACTCAGGACAAGATGGGAATAAGCCACACAAGGGGAATATTCCCCAAATTAGTGCCTGGCTGAGGGCTAAAGACGGCTGGAGGGGGTGGGATCCCATGAAGGGTGCTAGAAATTGGAAAAATGATATAATAATTAGCATCTAAATTCACTTATTCTTACCTCACTAATTCAAAGACTCTGAAAATATTTTACTTGAGTGATTTTTAAAAATGAACACAGAAAAAAAATTATTAAATTAAAAATAAAAATGAACACAGAATGGAGGTTTTAGGACCTTGCCTATTAGATTCAATGATTGTATGCAGCTCAACCTGCTATCTTCCCAAGAATCATCCCCCACACAAAGTTCCAATGTGGCTTTTAAAAATGCATTTTGTTGAAAACAGCCACCTTTCTTCACCTAAGAGGCAGATGGATTACACTAAATGTATTATTAGTAACATACACTACTGGGCTTGAGTGCCTTGCAAAGCCATCTTCCACATCTGTCTACAATTTCAACAAAATAATACCCATTCCTAAAGACAGGAAGATGCTATCATGTTCTTTCTTCCACTTGTCCTTTAAAATAAAGTCAGACTTGTTGCAGACAAGCAGAGATTCTACATTTAGAGCCGACTCTGAGAAAGATCTCTGGAGGGTGACAGCATTGCCATCTGCAACCGAGGTATTAGCAAGAGGATGATGTAATTACTTCTTGATGCCAACAGAGGTGTCACCTGATTGTTCGCCAGCTGTTCCATATTAAAATAAATTACACACATTTAAGAGCCAGTAAACAGGGTAATAATGATTCCTATGCTCTCACATAAGAGTCAACTTTGTATAGAATTATTTGGAGTATAAATAAAGCAAGAATCACACGGAGAAATTCTACTTAATATTGACCCAAAAGGGGGAAAGTCTCTTTGAGAATATTTTTAATTCCCTATTTTATGCAAGGTAATATTAACAATTATGCAAAACAGCTACATTCTGTCCTCTAAAAATATCTGTAGGCAAGATGGGAATATATTCAAAAAAGAGCAAAGTCATGGAATATTAGATCTCAGATTCTCTTAAAAATATTATCCATTAGTATATGAAACAGAAGCGGGTTCTACATATTTCTAAGGAAGGTTTAGAGAAAGGAGAAGTAAAACTCATCATAAAAATCTGATTTTTTTTGCAATATTCTATCAGTGAACTACATAGTTCCTACCAAAAGATTTAATTCAACAAGTACAAAAATGGATCGAATAATGGGCTAAATATCTAGCAAAGCAAATATATATTTAAAACACATACACATAGATAACACAAAACAACTTGACAAAACACCTAAAAGAAAAAATTTTAAGACTAGGTAACAATATTCAAACCTACATGACTACTATAGAAATTGCTTGCTCCTTGTGCAATCAAATACTGGAAGAAGACACACACAAAAATTTCCAGATTCAGTATTACTTTTACTACTAAATCATCTTTTCATTTACATGGATGAAGCAGATAGTTAAATAATATTATATATAATAAATTCTGTTTAGGGGCACCTGGATGGCTCATTTGGTTAAACAGCTGCCTTTGGCTCAGGTCATTATCTCAGGGTCCTGGAATCAATCCCTGTGTAGGGCTTCCTGCTCAGCGGGTAAGTCTCTTCTCCCTCTCCTGCCCCTCCCCCTGAGCTCCTGCTCTCTCCATCTCCCTCTCTCAAATAAATAAATAATCTTTAAAAAAAAGTTACACAGGGGCGCCTAGGCGGCTCAGTTGGTTGAGCAACTGCCTTCGGCTCAGGTCATGATCCCAGAGACCTGGGATTGAGCCTCGCATCGGGCTGCCTGCTCAGCGGGAAACCTGCTTCTCCCTTTTACTTTTTTTTTTTTTAAGATTTTATTTATTTATTTGACAGAGAGAAACACAGCGAGAGAGGGAACACAAGCAGAGGGACTGAGAGAGGGAGAAGCAGGCTTCCCGCTGAACAGGAAGCCCAATGTGGGGCTCGATCCTGGGTCTCCAGGATCATGACCTGAGCTGAAAGCAGTCGCTTAACCAACTGAGCCACCCAGGCGCCCCATGCTTCTCCCTTTTTCACTCCCCTTGCTTGTGTTCCCTCTCTTGCTGTGTTTCTCTCTGTCAAATAAATAAAGAAAATCTTTTTTAAAAAAAAGTTACACAAAAAGACACATAAAAAATGAAATGCTACTTAATAGCTACATATGATATCCATTTTTCCTTTACTTTAGCTGCTGCATTTTGTTACACATTGAAGGATCTGGGGCACTTGGTTGACCAGTCTTCCAAACTGGTTGATAACCCCAACATGACTCTGTCGTGTTCCATCCCTTTTTTGCCTCTTTGTTACAGCTTTTCTTTCACTGTGACTTTCGGCATTCATTCACTTTCTTTTCATTGGAATAATCAAGATGATGAAGGCTCTTAATTCTAATATCCATAAACTGTGACCTGTGCTATAATTTTATAAGATTTGTTTTCTTTCATGTTTTAAAATTATCACCCTTGATGAGTGTATGATCTTCTGAAAACTAGTGAATTAATTAATATTTATGAAGCTAGAAGATGTGCAAAGTAAGGATTTCTAGAGGATAGAAAAAGAAGACCTGGGCCACAAGGGCTTGGTCATGTATTTGAAAAGACAAGGCACAGACCCAGGAAAGGCTAAGTAAGAATATGCACTAGCAATGACAATTGCTGGGTAAATAAGCCAAGAAGAAGTGTTGTGGGTTCTCCGATAAGTTGCAGCAGGACTGAGCAAGATGTTCAAGAAACATTATCAAATGGGTTGCTTTATGTGAAAGAAATTATGGGGGAGAAGATACGGAGGTGGATGATAATACCGGAAAGTCAAGGCAATCCTAAAGCACAAGGTACACTTTGTGGCTGAGAGGAGAGGGATTTGGTAAGTGCCACCTACTTCTTTTCTTTTCTTTTTTAAGATTTTATTTGACAGAGAGAAACACAGCCAGAGAGGGAACACAAGCAGCGGGAGTGAGAGAGAAAGAAGCAGGCTTCCTGCCAAGCAGGCAGCCTGATGCAGGGCTCGATCCTGAGACTGGGATTATGACCTGAGCTGAAGGCAGAGGCTTAACCACTGAGCCACCCAGGCGCCCCAGTGCCACCTACTTCAATGAAGCAGTGTGAGGGTGGGGGGCTGACCAGAAGCCTGGAGCTGCAGAGAAGACAGATGTTCTTTCGAATTTCAGTTCTGCCTCCTACCGGCTCCATATCCTCATCTGCAAAATGGAAATCATAACAGCACAAATACCTCAGAGAATCCCCATCAGTATTAAGTAGGAAAACACCTTTCACGGTCAGTAGCACATATCAAGGGACCAAAACCGAATGAGTTTTGTTGTGTCACTGCTGAGGGACGTGATGAATCATTCTATTACAGCCAAGGCTCTCCAGAACCAAGCCTCTGGCCTCCGTACTCAGCTGTCAGTTCCCGGTAAGGCTCCACGTCTGCCCTCACATTCACTAAGTGTCACAGTACCATTCGCGTGAACTGGGGTCAAGAAAGACCTAGATTCAAACAGTGACTGTGTCACTCTTAACAAGTTATTTTTCCTGACTTCAATTTTCTCACAGGCAAAAAAAAAATGTAAATAACAGCAACTTGTAAGTGTTATGATGCTTCAGTGAGATGACTAAAGCATCGTATGGAAAGAGCAGGCACGCAGTACAGGTGGCATGAGCATGGACCCTGCCAGGTCCCTGCTTCATGCTCTGCAGTGGACATTGTCTCGGTTAATTACCGGAACATTCCTCTGACACAGGTGCTGTGACTGGTCCCATATTCCAAATAAGGAAACTGAGGTTTAAAAAGCTCAAGTCACAGGCAACATAGGTGGCAGAGCTTTGTCTGAACCAAGCAATCTGACCCCAGAGACACCCCATCGCCTTCTCCTTCCCACCTCCCCAGAACCCCAAGAGAGTAACCAAAGCGGCAGAATCAGCTGCCCCAGGCCCAGGGCCTCCTTGGCCTCACTGACTCACTCATGAGAATGGCTTTGGTTGACCAAAGGGAAATCTTTTGTGTTCTCTAGGAAGTTGTTACGTATTACTGGGCATTTTATCCTTAAAGTCAGACCCTGACAGCCATTACTAGTGTGTAGAGAGGTGGCAAGAGTCAGCTAAGGTCTCAGCTGTTCGACTGTCACATCCTTTTTCCTTCCAAAGGAATGGATTTTGGTCGAAATTACCATCTTCTAAACACAGCTGGCCTTCTCCCTCTCCTGACTGTGACCTGACAAAATCCATGATCAGGTTGATTTTATGCCTCAGTGTGCACCTAAGGGCTCATCACTACTCCTCATTTCAAGCCCTCACTCCTTATTAGCCTTCCCCCCAGTCTTTGCCAACAGTAACTTTTCTGAACTCAACACTTCCTGCTTTTCCTCATTTGTTTCAATATTGCACTGCTTGCTCTATTGTTTATCTTGAGGAGCTTCCCATTTCTTTGCTTTGACAACACAAGGCCTACTTTAATGTCAATTTCCACGGAACAGTAATGAACATGAAACTGTTGACTTCCATTTCTTTGAAGATCTACATTCAGCACTTTACTCAGAGAAATAAACAGAATGTGCTTCTAAGAATAGGGCTCAAGCCTTTTTACCTTTTCATAGTATAATGATCTACCACTGTCTTTTACTCTCTCAACTATATGATGCATCTTAAAATACATGTTGAGACATCTGCTGCCTCACCAAGCAGCCAAAAGCTATCTGCTTAAATTATGATTCACGCCTCTCAGATAGACCTTGACATTCTGTCTTTTTACTCCTCCACGTGCCTTCTGTACTTTGGGAGAGAAAGTGTGAGGCTCACAGGAATGGTGTATTTCCTCTCAAGCACCATCTGGGTCAGCCTCTGACTAATGAGGCCATATAACTTTGCTGACCTGAAGAAGAGGTGGCTTGATCTGATTTTGCCCACGGTTGTTAGGAGGCACGGCACATTTTTCATGTGAGTGAACCCCTAACCTTTACCTCGGACATCCAATGCTTCTTAATTCTCCCTCACCACTTCCAAGCCTTTCTCAGGACTGCGCCAGTGAGCAGATGGGTGAGCACCCTAGAAGCTGGAAGGTCACAAATTACATTGATAAGTCTACCAACTAAACAGAAAGAAAAACCAAAATTATTTTGAACTGCATTATGGAAATAGAGCAAATCAATGGTTAGGAATGTGCCACATTCCCCATACTATTCATGTGAGATCACCATTATCAGTCTTTGTGAAGCTCAATTTGATTTAACTTTATTTCACTTCAATTCAGTAGTTGGCAATTTGCATTTCTGTTTTGACTTGTTTTGCCTTTTTTACAACTGAAACAGTTATAAGAGATATTTCCAGCAATCACATATCCTCCTGCCAAAGGTGGTTAGTGGTTTAGGTGACAACCACCCCAAGCCACACTGGGATGATGGAGATTATGTGGGACCTCTAGGGTTTACCTGACAACCACACCAAGCCACACAGGGATGATGGAGATTATGTGGGACCTCTAGGGTTTACCTGACAACCACACCAAGCCATACTGGGATGATGGAGATTATGTGGGACCTCTAGGATTTGCCGGACAACCACACCAAGGCACACTGGGATGATGGAGATTATGTGGGACCTCTAGGATTTACCTGACAACCACGCTAAGCCACACTGGGATGATGGAGATTATGTGGGACCTCCAGCGTTTTTTCAGTTTTGTTTAAACATTTCAGAGCATTAATTTGGTGCACGTCTTGCTATGAACTTTATTTCCTGACAGTGTGTGGTTTCTGTCTCAAGAATTAGCCTATTTCAGGCTAGTTAAAAATGCATAGTAGCGAAAATAACCAATCATCTCACAACTGTGGTCTCATCAAGTTCAGAACTAGGCTGTACCTGGGTTAGGTGGTCAGGGATAAAGCTCATGACAGAAGGAAAAAAACAATACCCACTCAGAAGGCTGCCCCATCCCCCAAATGGTATATAGGACCCTCAATGTCAGCCAAGGCAGTACCATCTTTACTGTAAAAATTCTGTCCAATTGTGAAGTCATGGGATTTCCTGCCATAGCTTACTCTGTCTCTACATAAGGTAGGTGAATTGGTTAAGAGCAGGGACAAGGAGCCAGCCTACAGAAATCTGATTTCCAGCTTCACTACCCACAAGCTGTGTGATCC
Organism: Spilogale gracilis; assembly: GCA_004023965.1. Lineage (NCBI taxonomy): Eukaryota > Metazoa > Chordata > Mammalia > Carnivora > Mephitidae > Spilogale > Spilogale gracilis. The sequence goes on along the minus strand of PITA01002270.1, from coordinate 33,174 downwards.
TGAGGAAGACTTGGGTTTTTTTTTTTGTTTTAATTTGTAAAATGCAGATAATAATAGTACCAACTGCATAGCATTACTGAAGGTTAAATAAGTATGAAGGCATTAAGAAAAAGAAAATGAGTGAACATAGTAAGGACTGAATAAATGTTACTGTCATGATTAATTTTAAGTATCAACTTGGCTAGGCTATGGTACCCAGTTATTTAAACAAACAGAAAGCTAGAGTGTCGTGAAGCTATTTTGTAGATCTGGTCGACCTCTATAATCAGTTGACTTTAAGTAAAAATTAGCTTTTACTATCGGGGAGAGTCTCACTGATTCAGCTGAAAGGCCCAAGAACAAAACTTAGATTTCCCTGAGGAAAAAGAAATGCCTCTGGCCTGAAATGCCAGCCCCTGCCTAAGGGTTTCTGGCTGGCTGGACTGCCCTATAGATTTTGGACTTCCCTAGCCAGATCCTGCAATTACATGAACCAATCCAACTCCTTGACAAGAAGCTGATTCTCATTATTCTCAGCAGTTATATTCTACAAAGTTGCCATGATCACTGAATTTATGCCTATGCAAGTGTTGCTCCTGGGAGAAACACAGCTTAGGTTCCTGCAAGCCTCTGGTCACAACATTTTTGTCAACTAGTCAATACATAATCTTGTTTCATGTGTTTCCACTTAAAAATACCTTATTTAATATGTATTTATTACAAATAATTAATTGCATGGTCTCTGAATGATTTAAAACTAGGAGATTTAGAGGCTATTTGCATTATTATATAGGTTTGATCGCCAGTGTTCTTATAAAATAGGCCAGTCTCGTGTGAAATCCGTTCTTTCATATAACCCTTTTCCTGCTTACTACTTACCAGGTCTTTTTAAAATTCTTATGCAGCCTCCTGATCTGCAGCACCCACCTCATCTGCAAGTTAATATTTTGCATGCTGTATAACCCTTTGAAACATGTGAGCAAGCCAGCTCTAGCCAAGAAGGGTTTAACATTTTCCTGACCATGGGTAACATGGCCTTAAACTTCTTTCACTTTCAGCCTCATGACATTGCTATTCACTATGCTTTTTTTTTCTATGAGTTATGATCTCACGAATCTACAAATTTAGCCATTCTGCCATCTTTTCCATAGGTTCATCCCACACCACAGTTGTTACTTTAGCACTTTCCAGAGAATCCTCATGTCCAGAGCAGTGAACACCTTCTTCATTTTTCTGGTTATGCTCTGTTGTTGACTCATTGACACTGAACTCACAACTACCAGCACCAGCCTGAACGATGCTTATCTAGCACACATATTTTGTCCAGAAGGCACAACATAGCCTTCTGGAGCTGAGGAACACTAGACAGCACTACACTTGGGGGCCACTGCAAACACTGAAGTCACCAACAAAAAGAACAAAAAAATGAAAAAATGTGGCACCAAGTAGACCAGGGAAAGGATGCCTGTCTACAGTATGACAGCTGAAGCCAGAAGGCAGGCCATCACCTTGTTCAGCCTCAGCTGGAAGTGTGTACATCAGGCAATCAATCCAAAGTTTTCACCACTCTGTGTGTGTCCATGAATGACCACATAAGCACCACAAATATTGATTTCGGGGTTACAGAAAATTTTAGCAGATAGGTACATTCAAAATACAAAATCTAAAAATAATGAGTATCAACTATACATATACCAGATATACATAGAGACTATACAGATAGAGATCCTGCTGGTTTTGTTTTGCTGGTAAAACCCTGACAGTTACAGCTAGTACTATTAATTTTTCCAGATACATCTAAATCCCTGGGGTGTGTTTTATTGAATTCAGAACTGCATCTGATTAGTAGGTGTTGAATAAACATGAATAAATATTTGTATAATTAAACTAAGAGAAATGACTATGTTTCAGAAAACATTCTAGCACAAAATGTGATGGGAATAAAGGAAAGTTAACCCACATGTAACTCGGGTGCCCGCCTCACCAAATGAGGTATGTGTCATTAACAGTCACGGCTGGGGTCAGAGGGCAGGTCCTGTTCAGAGTCAGCATGAACTGGAGAGCAGCACCCACCCACCCAGACTGAATGTCAGCTGTGTAGAATATGCTGCCTCAGGGGATAAGTTAGGAGAAAAGAAAAACAAGCCACCTAAAGGGAAACAATACCCTAGAACATCACTAATCAATGTAATATTACTGCAAAATAAAGCAATGCACATGAGCTAAAATAACAAAATTAAGGGAAATATATCACACTTCAGGAAAGAAGGAGATACTGAGCTAAGGGGCACTGGGAGGGATCTCGGGGTTCTTCTAAAGATAAAGCACAATGACTTGCAACAAAGAGGAATGATCATGCTGAAGATAAGAACATTAATAATAATTAGGCTATGCTGGTTTGCCAGGAAAAGAAGTATTTGAATGGATTCTCTGCAATATAAATCCAGGTTTAACAACAAATTTGACAATAAAAGTTGAGAACCAGAACTGTAGAGAATAACTCAGCAAACAAAAAATTCATGGCAAAGAGCATGAAGATACATATATTTTTGTTAACACAAGATGCCTTAAACCTGTAGCACCCCAAAGGTATAATTATCTCTAACTGAAATTGCAATATTCTTAAGATGTAGGCAAATATGCCTAAGTACCAAGAGCAATAAAGAGAATTCTTACAACAGAACACATAAAGAAAGGACAGATGTTGGGTGTGAAGAAGTCAATAGTTGTCTTGCAGAGGAAAAGACGATGTCTTTTGGGTTGTTTTGTCTGGACTGGAACATCCCAAAGAATTATCAGCAAACTAAATAGTTCCCAAGTAATTTTTTTTTTCCTGTGATGTTCTAGATATTCCAGGGTAATTCAGCCTAAATGACACCAAGAAAGGTACCTTAGTGAGTGATCTAGTTAAGAACTATTTGGTTTTTCACTCAAAAGACATTTTTTTGAGCCTTTAGTATGAGCCAGACACTTCTAGGAGCTGGGAATACAGTGGTCAACACGAGACTTGAGGCCTCTGTATTTATGAAGTTTATATTCTACTAAGGGTACAAACAACAAAGAAAGAAACAAAAAACAGGGGCACCTGGGTGGCTCAGTCGTTAAGCATCTGCCTTTGGCTCAGGTCATGATCCTGGAGTCCTGGGATTCAGCCCCACATCAGGCTCCCTGCTCAGCAGGAAGCCTGCTTCTCCCTCTCTCAGTCCCCCTGCTTGTGTTCCCTCTCTAGCTGTGTTTCTCTCTGTCAAATAAATAAATGAAATCTTTAAAACAACAACAACAACAACAACAACAAAAACATAATATTAACCTTTTTTACAGATGACTCTGATGAATAGTAGATTACATAAAGGAGAAGCTAATTAGGAGCTTCTGCTGTACACTAGATGAGAAATAATGACAGCTTGGATCAAAGTAGCGGCAGCAGAGGTAAAGCAAAGTAGCCAAATTTGGGATACAGTTTAAAAGTATTTTTAACACTCTCACTAGGAAAAAGGGAAATTCAAGATAACTCTCAGATTTCTGGCATGAGCAACAGCACTGATGCTGATGCCATTTATTGATGAGAAGGCTTGGGAAATATTTTAGAAGGAAGTTTGAGACAGCTATTAGACATCTAACTGAAAACATCAAGTGGGCATTTGATTGTATGGATCTAGTGTTTAGGGGTGGAGAGAGAACTAAGGGAGAGAACATAGACACAGAAGAAAGGAAACCTCTGTTCAGAGATCTAGGGAATGCCAACAGTCTGGCATTCAGGCTGACATGCAGCAGCAACCAGCGTCCAAGACGGCCTCCAAAGATCCTCATCTCCTGGTATCCATGCCCTTAGGTACCTCCCCGCAAACCCAGCCCCTGCACAATGAATCTGGGCTAGTATGTGTGGCCAACAGAATACTGTGGCAGTAATGGTGTATGACTTTCAAGGTGGGGTCATAAAACAAACTGCAGTATCTGCCCAGCTCTCTCTGTCTTCTCAAAGGACAGCCAGTGAGCATGCTGGGACGGCACACCACGCAGCTCCACAGAAAGGCCATGTGAGTGAGCTGGTCCAAACTATACCTTCAGATGACTGCAGACCCTGCTGACATCTGGCAAGCAACCTCATGAGACCCCAAGCCACTCCCAAATTCCTGACCCACAGAAACTGAGGAAGATCATTAAAAATAGCTATTTTAAGCCACCTAAGGTTTTGAGGTAATTTGTAAAGCAAATTATTACAGGTATTGATGGAGAACAAGCAAAAGAGATCAGAGGGAGGAAAAGCCAATATATTAGGAAGACAGGAAAATGGAGGTGATAGAATAAGAGTTATAGGTATGAAGAGAGAGAATGTATAAAACAATTATTTTTGAGTATGGGAAAGTGAACAGAGTAGAAAGTTTAGTAGGACTGATGGGCAGGCTTGAGTCCCCATTTAAGATTTATATTCATAAATCTGCAAGTTATATAGTTTTCTTCATGAACATTTAGTTGCTTAGATTCTTGCAGACTAGGTAGAAAACTGCAGTTAAAGTAGAGCTGTGGTTCTGCCAGGTGTGTATAAAGAAGGCAGAGTGGAAGAGGGGGATTGATGTTGTATTTAAAGGGCTATTATGAGGAACCACAGACTCTACCACGGGTAGAAAGGTAGTGCACATGCAGGGTGACCGAGTGAAAGGCAATAGGATCCAAATCTTGGAGATGTTGGTGGAACGGAAGAAATGCTGGAGAGGAAGCATCAGAGAAAGTGGGGTGCAATGGGAGGAGCCAATAGACGTCAGTTTGCTTGAAACTGAGATCTATGGGAGACTGATGTATCTACAGTATTCCTGAAGGGCCTCAAAGAATCAAATATTCTAAGTTTTCCTTCTGAGGCAGGAGGACTATGGATGCCTGCATTGTTTCCTATATATTTTTTCCTACTTCTTTAACTTTTCATAAAAAAAAACAGACAAGAAAAGCAGTCTATGGAAGAATACTAGAAAATATGTTTGAGTAATGAATCGTATATTCTAGATAATGAATCGTATATTCTAGATAATGAATTGAAAAGTATAAACATAAAAGTCAAAATTAGGGGCACCTGGGTGGCTCACTGGGTTAAAGCCTCTGCCTTCGGCTCAGGGCATGATCTCAGGGTCCTGGGATCAAGTCCCACATCGGGCTCTCTGCTCAGCAGGGAGCCTGCTTCCTCCTCTCTCTCTGCCTGCCTCTCTGCCTACTTGTGATCTCTCTCTGTCAAATAAATAAATAAAATCTTTAAAAAAAAAAGTCAAAATTAGAGGACATTTCATTTCTAATAGGACACATACTCAACCACTGCTGACTTGAATTAACTACCTCACATTGTTTCCCCCAAGAAACTAATGACTTGCTAGTATATGACCATGACCAATCAGAGTGAAACACTGTTTTTGCATGCCCACAGTGAACCTCCACACTGACATGTATTCACTTTGAAGAGTTTTGGAGAAAAGCTCATAAAAGTAATTAGGACCCTGCAAAAAGAGAGTCCATCCCACAGAAATGTTACACATAAAGTTATTTCACTGAGAAGCAGAACAATTCAACAACAGCAAAAAAAGCCCATCAGATACAATCATCAGGGCTCCAGTTTTCATTCTATCAGTTAGCTGGCTGTCACTTCACAGCACTTTAAAAATGTATTAAAGGGCTGCTTAGAGATGGAGTGTGACACATTTCATATTTTACTTCAAGGTGAATAAGGTCCTTCTGAAATGTGCTATGCCCAAGGCCCTGGAGAGTGAAATCCCACTAATCTCCAGTATGACGATGACATGGAAGAGTAGAATAAATTGTCAGTGCCCAACACGTGTGAAGTGTAAGATAAAGCCATCTGAGACCCCCAGGGTAAAAGGAAACAATGCCCTTCTCATCCACCGAATGTTTCCAGCTACCTAAGAAGACACCGTGAGGCTCAGCCTCCAGAACTTAGGGCAGCTACAGAGTCAAATCAGAAAGATCTGGGTTCACACCCTGGATCTTCAAGTCCTGGCTGTGCAACGCTGTGCAAATTATACAAACTCCTTAAGCTTTCCTTTCACATATATGTGTGGCAAAAAGAACAACTTCAAAGGGACAGGCTAACTGCTAAATGTATTAACTTGCTGGCTTCTGGTAGGCACTCCATGGTAGTTCCATTTTCCTTCCCAAAGGCAGAGAGGTAATGAAAAATTAACCTAAAACTCTCGAGAAATTGAAGAACAGTATCACAAATGCATTAGATAGGAAGCTTCTCTGATCTGACATTCTATCCCTCCATTCCCAATTTCAGAAAAAGTGGTTAACTGCAAGAGATTATCATACAATAGTAACAACAACATCAACAAATTGTCTATTGAATGCTTTACATTGTGCTGGGTCTTATGCTATTATTTCTATACTTACTCTTGTTTAAAACTTACAACTATCTCATGAGGCTGTATTATTATTATTCCCATTTTTGGAGCAAAGAAATAACCTAACTTCACACTACTACTCATTGATAAAGCTGAGACTTGAACCCAGTACTTTTGCCTCCAGAGGCTAGCTATATACCTAATCACAGGGCCATGCTACTCCACCATTATTAAACAAGAAAGGAAAATCCAGGACCATTTTTGAGGAAAAAAATACCCTAGTGTAACCCTCCAAGTGGTTCAATTTTCCTTACGCGAAAAACAAACTCTGTTTCTTACTATTCAAGTCTTAACTGTTAAGATCTTTGACCTTACAGGCTTCATCATCTAACCTTGATCAAAGTGAATCCTTGATAATTAATAGCTGCAGTCTAATGTGGAGCTGCACTTGCCATATTAAGAAAACACAATCAATAGTAGGTTACAGAGCTTCTGAATTATCAAACTGGAAAAATACATTTATTGTGCATCTGTTTATTTTCTTTGCCAAGTAAATGAGCAATCATCTGCTGTGGTATAAAGTTCATCAGCTGCCTGGATGCAACAAACATGAATTAAATTCTAAACCTAACCAAGTAATTAGCTGAGCTTTACATATCAACCAGGTATACCAGAATAATTCAGATGGAAGTGTGTTTAATAAGTAGACTTTATTTTACTTTTCATTGGCAGATCACTAATGAAATACATTCGCTATTCTTTCCCCTCATTCCTCAGGGGAATTCAGATGTTCCTTTATCAATATAAACTACCTGCCATTTCATTATTAGAACAACATCATCATAACTGGATATAACAAACTTTGCAAATGAGGCTAAAATGTTTAATGTGTTTGTAATAACAAGAAAACAAGACTTACTGCCAATATGTTCATTTTATTTCCAATTACTAATTTTGTGGGAACATATTTCCCCTCTTCCAAACAAAGTCTCAAATCTCATTGGCCGGTAGACAGCTCTCATTTTACCCAACTATATCCAACTGTACATGTTCAGAAATGATGAAATTAATTAAAATCCAGAAATAAAATTATAAACTTAACACAGTGGATAAAAATTAAGGAAGTTCCCAATGGACTTTATGTTCTTTGGAAGAAAATCAAAATTTTTAGAGACTCAAATCAATAAATAGATATGAATAATGATATAGTTTCTCCATCCCATATGATAAAAATCATACCCTGAAGGCTCCTAATACCATTTTTTAAATATTAAAATTCTTTCAAGCTACCAATACATATAGAGAAAATTTTACTTAAGAGATAATCAATACTGAGCTTTCACAAATATGGAGGATTCAATTATGGTAAAAATCTCAGAACTATTGCTTTGTCATTCTCAGTTAACTGTTTAAAAAAAAAAATGATATCAGATGGCTTGAGATTTTTCCTAACCTTCACATTTAAGTATAATATATTCTTTCTGGCTTGACCACATTTTGCCACACAGGATTCTAAATCGAAGATGGCCAGGCCACTGCACTCCCCTTGGCATCTCTCTCCATGGCCAGACTAAGTGCGCACGTCCCCCAGCCTCACCCTTCCTGCTACACAAGTCCTGAGCTTGTTACTGTCACACACAAACACTTTGTGGTTGCAAACCTCACATGCTGCTTGTGCTGCCCCTTCTGCCTAGAGACCTTCCCACCTTTCTTCTGCTATCTTGGGATTCAGCTCCAGCTAAACATTCCAAGTTCGGTAAGATGCTCTGTCCAGGATCCTGTAGCACCTTGTGCACACATCTATCATTGCACTTTTTAGTTATAGTAGAGTATAAATAGACATCTAACCCAGGCTAGGCCAATCAGTCTCTTTTATGAGAACCTGGATTCAGAACACAGTAATTCTAGTTTATCTCTTCTCAAGACAAACTGAGAAACCATGCAAAGCTACAACAGAGGTAACTCTGCAATCACCAAATTGGGAAAAGCCACTCTCTGAAAGGAGAGGAAAAGGAAGAAAACATGAACAAAAATCAAAAGGGAAGCCACAAATCCTGAAGCAACCAAAAACAAATCAGTTTGATCTGCTGCTTTCTGTGTCCAGAAACCAGGTTCACATGTGCAACCTTGGGTTCTGGGAGATTCTCATATATCCTTCCAATACAGTCTCCGTTTTCACTTAAGCAATTTGAAAGCACTTCAGTTTCAAACAAGGAAATGATCTCTAAGAAACTTATATACCGTAAGTGGTGAATATATGTATGTTAATTAAACGATTCCGTGATGGCACCTTAATGAATTAGGCCAGAACAAAAATTCCCTCTCAGCCCCAATCATGAGGAAAACCTCCAAGTGGGCACCTACCATTGTGCTAAATAGCAATTTTTTAAAGAAGAAAAATGGCAGTGCAGTTTGATATGATTCTGTCTATAGAAAGATCTTAAAAAGTATTCAAGAACATGACCCTCTTCCAACTGCTACCATTTTTAAAGATGAGAAAATGGGGAAACAGAGGAGGAATAACCAGCCCCCCAGGTTATATGCCAAGTCAGAATCACAACAGGGCCCAGGCTTCTTATCCAACAAGCCTCCTCCCTAACATGCTTTCAAATACCTCTGACTCAAGCACAACCAGAGCAACACTTATGCTGGGACATGAGCTTTCAGAAGAGCAGAACCAAACAGTGGTTTTATATCCTGCAGATTTTTCAAAAGTAGAATAAGGATCAATGATAAGAGTTCAGAACTTTAAGATACTCTGTTCTTCTAGTCTTTGGTCATGATCAACCTCAAGGTGTTAGAGATGGTACAGAGCAGCTCTCAATCCTAGCTATCAATATGCTGATTTAGCAAAGAATCACTAGAGATATAAAAGGCAATCTCTTGTTTTCTTTGCAAAAAATCAAAATTACAGTTATCAAAGCAATCATTTTTACAGATAATATATGTTCCTCATATTTGAGGAGTCACAAATATGAGGAACAAATAAAATTTACTTAAAGCTAAGTGCAAAGTATAAAAGATCTATAATAAAGACTTAACGATCAGTTACATAAAGCTCTATCAATCAATAACTAAAATGCACTAATTATCCACTAGATGCCAGATGGATGCCAGCCCTTAATCTCAACACAAGCATTATCCTTTCACTCACCCACCTCTGAATGGCTATTTGAGTGTGTTTTATTTCTTATCAAATTATGACAAATTAGTTGCCTCCATCCCCTAGAAATCCAGATTTATGTTCTCTTTAAATGCTCCATCAATACTTTTGGAGGTTAAATTTTTAAGGGCAAATCTTTAATATCAGTCTCCTCATAGAGGCTACTGCTTAGAATGATTTCAAAATCAATATGCATTTTCTAGCATATATATAATGATAACCATGATTTGTAAAACGAAAGCCATATTAATATTTGTAAACTCTACACACAGAAAGTATAGCTTCCCAAATGAAAATAAAATTTATTTATCTAAAACTTGGTAAGCTATGTCTGTTTATTTCTTGTAACCTAATTACTTGTTCATTTAACTAATGCTGCTTTAGCCTGTAAAGACTCTAAAAATGTTAAAAGAGTATGTTTTTCATCACTAATTGTTAGTCATAGAAAAATAAAGAACACACACAAGCAATTCTTTTGAGTCAATTTATAATGAGGATGACATTCATCAGTTAAATAAACAGTTAAGAATGAGTGCTAACCCAGGCATTCCATGAGCTTTTTTTTTTTATTAAAGGTTTTATTTATTTATTTGATATAGAGAAACACAGTCAGAGAGGGAACACAAGCAGGGGGAGTGGAAGAGGGAGAAGCAAGCTTCCCGCTAAGCAGGCAGCCCGATGCGGGGCTCAATTCCCCATCTCTGGGATCATGACCTGAGCCAAAGGCTGTCGCTTAACCAACTGAGCCACCCAGGTGCCCCTCCATGAGCTTTCTAAACACTGATGAACTTCACAACATTACCTCAGAATACTTTTTACTTTCTACATTTTTATACTCCATTTTCATTCCCTTTCAACTGCTATAAGCTCATAAAAAGAGAGTGATCACTTGTATCACAGATATGTCAAATCAAGACGATCTCATTTTTCCTAATGAACATGACAGAAAACAAAGAGACCATTATTTTAGAAACAATAACAGTTGCAACAATAATTCTTCAACATTGATCTGGCATAAAATTAAATATGGGGAAATCATAGCACTTCTAGGTCTTGGATTGTTTTCGGTCTTTCGTGTATTATGTCATTCATTCCGCATAACAATCCTGTGGGGAAGGTGCTAGTATCTCTGCCACTGCATACATGAGGAACCTAAGGCACAGAGCTTAACATATTTGCCCAAGATCAAACCTGACCAACAGTGAAGCAGAAGAGGAGCCCAGGCACTCCGGCATGAAATCAATGCTCTTAACCACTCTATACACTGCATATATATGTAATAGTTAAATTTAAAATTTAAATTTTGTAATAGTTAAATTTTTATAATAGTTAAATTTAAAAATATATGTAAAACAAGCAGCACAGTTCCATGGTACCCACGGGTTCCCAGCCAAGTGGAACTGTAGTGGTCACCATCATGGTTATTGGGTTGATAATCATGATTATGAATCATGATGCTTCTTACTTTTCTATTCTAAATGATTTTGTATGTACAATCCCACTATTTTCTGCTGAAAAAAAATAACTGGCCCTCTAAACTCATTTTTTTTTAATTTTTCAAACATGAATTTCAGGCATCTGTCACAAGCATTCTACAAAACACAGTATCAGTGTTCAAAATGTTACAAATGGTTTGGGCAGGAAGTCACTGAAGTTTTTACCAAGTAATTTGGGATCGTAGGATTTGCTGCCTCCTCTAGAATTATGTTCTCATGAAAGAACTCTCACGGTCTCTTTTCAATTTCTATGCTATAAAAATAAACGGAGACTGGTTTTATTATTATCACCACTGTTCCACAGGCTACATTACAAGGAAAGTGGGAATAATGGAGGAAAAAAGGGAGAGAAAGAGAAGTGCTAATTTGTGTTTTGCAAAAGGATCGAGAGATGTTTGATGATCTTAAAATCATAGCTCTTTTTTTCAGTGTTCCAAAATTTAAGTAACAATAAAAATAAATTTAAAAAAATTTTAAAAATAAAACTTTTATTCAATGGGGAAAAAAATCACAGCTCTTAATGAAAGCTAGAGGATTCCCTATGGTGACTGTTTGATGGGAAAGCCTGAGGCCGGGGATACACTAGCAAGAAGCCGATATGACAGTGACTGCATTGTCGGTCCATCAGAAATGCCTACATTGTGACAGTATCTCTCTGAATATAGGATCCTGGGCATTTACTACAAAGTAGGTATCTAAACTTGATGAGTTTCAACTGATAAAAGGAAAGAATTTACCTTCCATTAACTGAAATTCTCCTAGGCAATCAAAGATTGCCAAGCACTAGTACCTAATTAACATTAAGCAAAATGAACCAAGGACAGCAGTAGCTAGAATCTTTACCAAAGGCCACCTATAAATTAAAGAAATTTTGTCTCCTTAGCAAGTGATTTATTTGGAAAAAGCTTTTAATGCTAATTTCTGAATGAAACCAAGAAGCATTTTATTGAAATGAACCATTTTAGTGTTGAGTTCAGTTCAAGTACCAACCAACACAGTATCCAATAAGCTTTCAAATGAACACATCAAAGTAATTCTTGTATTACTACTTATTCTGGGGACTCAATTAGAAAGAGTAATGATATATATAAAATACAGTCACTCTACTTCACTATAAAGGAATCTGAGAATCCAGCTTTGGTATATCAGCTAATCCCACCTAAAATAGAGACAGAACTTTTCAGAACAAAACCCTCTTCCCTAATGAGAATCCCCAGTGGGAGATGGCCCATAATTTAGAAAACTAACAATACTAATTTGTTTAATTTATTTTAAAATAAATTTCTTAATGATTCCCAGTATTTGTTTTTCCTATGCAAAAACCAAGGTTATGTGAGCAGGTTTTTAGTTTAATATTTCCATATCTACTTAGGAGCATTTGCCTGGGCATCAGTAGCATCCAACTACCTGTCCAAAGCCTTAACAGACACTTAAGAATCCTATACCTCAGGTACTCGGTGTTAACAGAATGTACGAGCAGTTCATTGTATTTAAAAATAAAGAATATTTTGTAAACAATATTAAATCATTTTATGCAATTGGGTAAAGACTTAAAAAGGTCATAGAGGTATCTGAATTATTAAATTCAAATAATATGACATGTTATAAATGATTATTTTTTAAATAACAAATTATTTTAAAACAACCAGTTTATACTGAAATCCAACAGATGACAAGCTCTGCTGAGGAAGGTTTCATCTTTGGCACAGTATGGGAAGACAGGATCACCATTATAAAAGTAAGAAAAAAACTGGTAAAAGTTTAACAAATTCGTAAATGCTGAGTATGGACTAGCCTGTCAGTTTAGATCTCTGGAAGCCTCAGACTTAAAAAGAGTCTGCTCTCATTCACCAGCTTTCATCCAAGGGCCTTTACTGGGGACTCACAAGAATGGACAGAGATGGTACGTGGCACAGCACCCTCTCAGTGCAGTATCTAGTCTGAAGCAAAATCTGGAAGACAGGGCGCCTGGGTGGCTCAGCGGGTTATAAAGCCTCTGTCTTCGGCTCAGGTCATGATCTCAGGATCCTGAGACGGAGGCCTGCATTGGGCTCTCTGCTCGGCAGGGAGCCTGCTTCCTTCTCTCTCTCTGCCTGCTTCTCTGCCTACTTGTGATCTCTGTCAAATAAATAAATCCTAAAAAAAAATTACTTATTAAAAAAAAAAGTCTGGAAGACACGGGAGGTGGTGCAGGAAAGCCTGCTGGCCTGCTCTCAGTCACAGGCAGCAATCTGCAGCTGTGGAAGGGGCAGGACAGCTGCTTGAGCGCAGGCCCCTGAACTCCTACAAAGTAGACATCTACTGTCACTGGGGGAGGGCAGGACACATGATCCCACTTAAGTGATCCCTTCAAGACCCCTTCATAAATAGAGGGCAGACTATGGTTATGTGACAGGATGAGACAGGGAAGGATTATAGTGAGGACAGAGGTCTGACTCATTAAGAAAGCTACACCCCCAAAATGTAAGCAAACAAGGCCTTCCTGAGACTGAGGCTAGATGAGGAGAACCAAACATCCTATCTACCCTCCCCACAAGTTTCTAGCAAACAACAAGCAAGAACAATCTGCTGCTTGGGAGGAGCCAGACCATGGGAAAATGCCCACTGGTAGTTCAGGTATGCAGGACCTGCTGATAGCAGAACAGGAACCCTGAGAAAAGCCCTACGGTAATGCAGGCCTCAGGCTTAGCACAGAGCAGCAGCAGCTCACCACTGGACTGCAACTATAGGAACAAGCCCAGCTCAACTACTGATAACCACTCAGGCTACAAGTGAATAGTATTGACCTACAGCTTTTCTGCTCTTTACCAAAAACAAAAATCCAGTACTCAATGAGAAACTGTGATATTAAAAAAAAAAAAAAAGAAAGAAAGAAAAAAGAAAAGAAAAAAACAAACATATATTATCAAGTTAAGAAAAGCAGTCAAAAGAACCAGACTGAGAAATGACTCACCTGTTAGAACTCTCAGAGAGGCAGGGACTTTAAAATAATTATGACTAATGTGTTAAAAAATTTATTGAAAAAGGTAGACAACATGCATTCACAAACAGGAAATTTCCACAGAGAGCTAGAAACTATTTAAAAAAAACAAACAGATAATCTAGAATCTATAAATATATATGCACACACAAACATACACATACACATATAAACACATTTATATACATCTACATAAATAATGTAAAATTCCTGTACAGGCTTATCAACATGACACCACAGAACCAAGGACTCAATGAGCTTAAAAACAGGTCATCAGAAGTTATTCAAACTCAACCATAAAGAGAAAAAAAAAAAAAAAAAAAAAAAAAAAAAAAAAAAAAAAAAAAAAAAAAAAAAAAAAAAAAAAAAAAAAAAAAAAAAAAAAAAAAAAAAAAAAAAAAAAAAAAAAAAAAAAAAAAAAAAAAAAAAAAAAAAAAAAAAAAAA
>PITA01002270.1:0-18670 GCA_004023965.1 Spilogale gracilis | reverse complement strand
GTGGGAGTACCAGAAGGATAAAAGATACAGAATAGGATAAAAAGAGATAACTGAAGAGATAACTTTCAAAATTAGCAAAAAACAACAAACCACACATCCAAGAAGTTCAGAGAGCAGTATAAATATCAAGAGAAACTCACTGGGAACATTATAGTCCAAATGCTGAAACTCAAAGATAAAAGAAAAATCTTGATAGTAGCCAGAAAAAAAGAAACATTTCCTATAGAGGTACAAAGATAGGGAAGTAGACCAGATTTCTTGTCAGAAATTAAGCAAGCAGAAGACAAGGAAGTCAAACCTTTAAAGAACTGAAACAAAGAAAAAAAATTGGCCAAGTCATAATTTATATCAAGTGAAACACCTTCCAAAAATGAAGATGAAAGTAAGATTTTCCCAGATAAACAAAAGCTGAGAGAATTAACCACAAGCAGACCTGCACAACAAAGAATGTTAAAGGATGTTCTTAAAAGAAGTTCCTCAAGAGTGCCTGGGTGGCTCAGTCGTTAAGCATCTGCCTTCAGCTTGATCTGGGAGTCCTGGAATCAAGCCTCAAATCGAGCTCCCTGCTCGGCAGGAGGCCTGCTTCTCCCTCTCTCACTCCCACTGCTTGTGTTCCCTCTCCAGCTGTGTTTCTCTCTGTCAAATAAATAAATAAAATCTTTAACCAAAAAAAAAAGGAAGAAGAAGAAGGAGGAGGAGGAGGAGGAGGAGGAGGAGGAGGAGGAGGACAAGTTGTTGTTCCTCAGTTCAAAGGAATCTGATACAAAATAGAAATAATGAACCCAGGAGAAGGAAAAATGTGGATAAATATGACAGACATTTTTCTTAATTTTAATCTCTTTAAAAGACAACCGTCTGAAGTAAAAACACTTAAAAAGCATTGTACATTTCATAAAATATGTTGAAGTAAAACACATGAGAAAAGTAGCATGAAGGACAAGGAGTAAATGAAAGTTGAACCTTGAACAATATGGGGATAAAGGGTACTGACCCCCACTGTGCAGCCAAAAATCCACATATAATTTTGACTCTCCAAAAACATAACTACTAGTAGCCTACTACTGGTTAGAAGCCTTACATTAACATAAACAGTCAACACGTAACTATTATATACCATGTTCTCATAATTAAGTAAGCTAAAAAATATAAAATGTTATGAAGAAAATCGTAAGAAAAAGAAAATATATGTGCAGTGCTGTACTGTACTTATTTAAAAAATCCAGATATAAGTGGACCTGTATAGTTCAAACCATGTTGTTCAAGGGTCAACTGTATGCTACGGTAAGATTCTTGAACAATATGGGAAGTCCTATAATATTCTTTGAAAGTGAAGTGTCATAAGTTAAAGATACATATTAAAAACCATTGAACCAAAATAATTAAAAACATATAACTAATAAGCTAAGAAAACACATAAAATAGAATCATTAAAAACTCAAAAGGAGTAAAGGAGACACAAAGGAACAAAGAACAGGTAGGATGAATAGAAAAGAGAACTACACAGAAAAGATGGCAGATATAAGTGCAAACACATCAATAATTGCATTAACAATAAGCACATGTTAATTAAAGGTGACAATTACTCATTGAAGAAAATCAAGACCCAATTATATACTTTTTAAAGAAAATTAATTTTAAATATAAAGACATCGTTGGATTAAAAGGATGAGGAAATATACCAAATACTTAAAAGAAAGCTGATATGACTATATTAATATCAGACTATCTAAACAAGAAGCATTACTATTGATAGAGGGGCATTCCATGGTGATAAAGGGGTTCAGTCATCAAGAAGACATAACAATCCCAAATGTGAATGCACTTAAGTACAGAGTTCAAATACACAAATAATAAAAGACATTATAATGATTTTGGTAGTTGTTTGATTTGTACCAGTAACAAATGCTGCAGCAGAGTTTATGTTCCATTAGTGCCAAAGAACACCATCCTCCTGCTTTGCCAAGTTAAGTGATAATGGTGTTGACGTAGCAATCATAAGGTCTACAACTAAAGACTAGAATATTTCTATCTCCAAGAAAATAAAAATGTTCATAGTATTGTATGTCTTTAAACAAAGAAATTTCAAATAAAAATGAATGAAAGGAAAGAGGAAGAAACCAGTAGTGTCGTGCAGAGAAGTTAGAGGGGAAAAAACCTCAAATAATCAGAAATTAGATCTCTTACATGTCACTGCTTGTGCTCTGAATTAAAAACATGTACTTATTAATTAGGCTAAAACATTTATTAAGGTACTTTTAAAGTAAGAGATCACTCTATTAAGCAAACATGAATTCACAACATGACTTTAACTGGTGGCTATATATTCTATGTAGACTCATTATTCAACTTCACACCTTGTTCATTCCATTATTTCATTTTTGACAGGTACCAGCTGAATAAAGCGAAGAACAACTCATTTGAATTCAGTCAACAGAGAAAGGTGTAAACAGGAATAATAGGTGACCAATAACCTTCAGAAGAAAATGTTACTATTTATTAAAAATACATGATGTGTGGGGCACCTGGGTGGTTCAGTTGGTTAAGCGACTACCTTCGGCTCAGGCCATGATCCTGGAGACCCCGGATCGAGTCCCACATCGGGCTCCCTGCTCGGCGGGAACCTGCTTCTCCCTCTCTCCCTTCTCTGCTTGTGTTCCCTCTCTGGCTGTGTTTCTCCGTCAAATAAATAAAATCTTTTAAAAAAAATACATGATGTGGTCACAGATTTATTTTTCATTTTTTTTTTAAAGATTTTATTTATTTGACAGAGAGGGAACACAAGCAGGGAAGGGAGAGAGGGAGAAGCAGGCTCCCGCCAAGCAGGGAGCCCAATGTGGGACTCGATCCCGGGTCTCCGGGATCATGGCCTGAGCCGAAGGCAGTCGCTTAACCAACTGAGCCACCCAGGCTCCCCCATAGATTTATTTTTCTATCACTTACAAATCTCATGCCCTAGCTTACCAAGTTTCAAATTAATATAATGCTGTTAATAATTATTTGAAATACATTTGGCCTCTCGTGGCATCATATGTATGAAATAAAACTTTAACATCCCACTTAAGGAGATTAAATAATATGAGGTTAATTGATGTTTTCTTAACTTGGGGGAAAAGAACAAAGCACAAGGTCTATGAAAATAAAATATGAAAATGATATTTAAGAGTTTGGTTACTGCAATGGACCAAATATCTGTGTCCCCCCAACATTCACAAGTTAAAGCTTAGATCCCCAATGGGATGGTACTTGGAGGTGAAACCTTTCAGAGGTAATTAGGGCATGAGGGCAAATCCCTCATAAATGCTAGAAAGGGCTAAAGAGGTAAGACTTTCTCCCTTCTACCATGTGAGAATACAGCAAAAGTCAGCCATCTATGAACCAGGAAGCAGGCTGTCGGTCAGATATGAACTCTGCTGACACCCTGATCTTGTAATTCCAGATTCCAGAACTCTGAGAAATAAACTTCCACTGTTTACAGGCTAGGCAGTCCACAGGACTGTTAGAGCAACCTGCACGGATCGGTACGGTTACTCATTCCAACAACCAGCAGAGATACTTATATGCTCCTTCTGGCTCCTAATTTTATATATCTTACAATTTCACCTTAGTGACAATTGTGAAAATGTTCTCTAAATCCCATCCCATCTCATTAAGTTGATTTACATGCTTTTGTGCAAGGTTATTAAAGAGTTTGAAGATTCACTGAGTGGAAATCTAACCAATGGTACATTTCCACAAAAGGTAGAAAATGAGTTCATTTTAAGCAAAACACCACGGTCATCAACCAGATAAATTCCACTAGGGCAGGACTTTGTTTCGTTGACTACCACATCCCCCCAAAAGCTGAAATAATGCCTGAAAGGTAACAGGCACTCAACAAACATTGTTAAATTACTGAGGGAATATGAGAGGCCCTACAGACAGGCTACTGCATAGAAGAAAAATAAATTACCCATGAATTCACTGAGCCAGGAATCGTCTCAGTACATATTGTGGAGCCATCAAAATATGAAACACACACTCCTACATGTGTAAGGAATAAGGAAAATAAAGATAAGACTTCGTGTAGAAATCCCCAAGCTTTCTAATTTTCAAGGAAAAAGCTGTGTGCATTACTTTGATATATTGGCAGGATGGGGGACGAGTACTTAAATACAAAGCATTTCTCATTTCACAAGCAGCAATTCAGGGAAAAGACAACAGTAAATGAACTTCTTCTGATCTAGAGCTGGGTATATACCCACAGTCCAGGACTTCCAAAACAATAAATTCTACTTTTAAGCCAATCGCTCGCTACAAAGAAGACCAGCCAACTAAATAAATGAAATGAGAAGGAAAGGATTTTCCCCATGCTTCCTGACATCTGTAACCCATATTTTATTTGCTAGATAAAGTATTTGTGTCAGCCCCAGAGTAATGAGCTCAATATAATGTCACCCTAGGGTTTTGCTCAGAAACAGGTCTCACAAATAAACTAAAGAACAGCAACAAAAAAACACAACTTCATTATTTCCCTCAAACTGTGTGTTTCAGAATCTCAGATTCACTATCTCTCAGAATGCATATATGCTTTGCTATGGACTGAACTGTGTTCCCCAAAATTCATGTGTTGAAGCCCTACCCCACAATGTGATGGTATTTGGTGGTGGGACCTTCAGGAGGTAATTAGATTTAATGAGATCATGAGCAGGGAGCCCTTGATAGGATTAGTGCCCTTCTAAAAAGAAACACCAGAAAAGCTTGCCTGCCCACCTGCATGAGCTTGTGCAGACACTGGAGCTCACTCTTGCGCGCGCTCTCTCTCTCTCTCTTTCTCTCATTTTCTCTGTCAGATGAGGACACAATGAGGGGGATAGACATCTGCAAACCAGGAACAGAGCCCTTACCAGGGAAGTGAATCAGACAGCACCATGATCTTGAAATTCCTGACCTCCAGAAACAAATTTCTATTGTCTACAAGCACCCTGTCTATGGTATTCTGCTGTAGCAACCTATGGTGACTAACACATACTTAAAAGAAAATAATAGGAATGAGAACGAAGTCCTATTGTCAAGGAGTTTTTTCTGCATTAGGAATATAGATTTGCACTGTCACATTTAACCTTACAATCTGTCATTTTATACACAAAGAAACTGAGGCTCAGAGAGATGGGAACAAACTACCTAGGAAGCACAGAATCATGCTTTAAACCAAGGCTCTCTGCCTACAGGGTCAGAGCTCTTACATCCCACACACAGCACCTCTTCAGACTTATTAAAATACTTTGACAATATAAATAGAACTATGACAGCTTTCTTTTCAAAAGAAAGAAGTTGTCCTCCTTGCTCACAAACATGACAACCTATAAACCCCTGTCCCAATTTCAACAGAGCTAGTATTGTAATCCAATTACCTAACTCACTCTCTAAAATTGCTGGTGTTTGGGGTTAACCATGAAAACAATCTCAAAAGCCTATCACCTGACCTCTCACCTATGCTAGCTCCTCACCAGGGCTGAGAACTCCAATCTGCCTATAGCACAGCTTCATGCTGTAAGTTCACCTTCCAACACAAATCCACCTGTGCTACCCCTTACTCACTTGGAAACTTCAGATAGTGATTTCACCTCTTAGCCCTCGGTCACCCACATGTAAACTGAAAATCGTTATATCCATTCCAGATGGTAATTGTAATGGCTACGGGTAAACATACCCCTAAACACCACATGTGCCTTAGTACTTAGGAGACCAAACAACATGCTAGTTCTGCCCCTTCTCTCCCCTCTCCCCTCCTCATCTCCAACACTCTGCTTATCCTCCCCACCACCTCCCCTACGACCTCCTTCTATCAGTTACTCTCTGGATCCACCATCTTCATCAGTCCTCCTTAAGGGCTTTCTTCCCTGAGGCTATAACTATCCCCAGGAATCCCTTGTCTAGGACATTGAAAATAAATATAAAACTAGCTACTGTTCCAGCTAACATCCTTTCTCTCTGTGTCTTCATTGCCAAATGTTCGTTGTCACTTCCAACACTGCATTACCACCTGTTCATTTGTTTATTCATTTCACAAATATTTGAGCAGCTACCATTTGCCAAGCCCTGTGCCAGGAACTGAGGATGCAACTATGAGCAAAAACTGACACTCTGTTCTCACGTGTTAATCAGTATTTGTTCACTGTTCATTATTTAGGTTCTTGTCTTCCTCTACTCAAAGGGAGGATACAGGGGTGCCTGGGTGGCTCAGTTGGTTGGGCGACTGCCTTTGGCTCAGGTCATGATCCCGGAGACCCGGAATCGAGTCCCACATCGGGCTCCCTGCTTGGCAGGAAGCCTGCTTCTCCCTCTCTCACTCCCCCTACTTGTGTTCCCTCTCTGGCTGTGTTTCTCTCTGTCAAATAAAAAAAATCTTTAAAAAAAAAAAAAAAGGGGGAGGATACACAGGGGCAAAGACCTTATCTTCCTTGTTGCTCAGGACATCCCTGGTGCTTAGAACATGCCAGGCACACAGTAGATGCTCATTAGGTATTTGTTGAATGAATAGGGGGAAGGGAGGGAAAAAAAATGAAACAAGATGGGACCGGGGAGGGAGACAAACTGTAAGAGACTCTTAATCTCAGAAAACAAACTGAGGGTTGCTGGGGGATAGGGTGCTAGGTGATGGACATTGGAGAGGGTATGTGTTATGGTGAGTGCTGTGAACTGTGTAAGACTGATGATTCACAGACCTATACCCCTGAAGCAAATAATACATTATATGTTAATAAAAAAAGAAAAAATTAAAGAAAAGAGGGTGTTTTCCAGGGCTGCATGGAAGACATAACTGGAAATAGTCAAGTAACAGTGCTATAAGTAGAACTTTCATATTCATTAAAATTCTTGTCCATTAGAAGCAGACTGAGTGAACACCTGTGCTTGTAAATCTACATCAATCTTCAGAGTTAGGTCAAAGAAGACAACAATGAAACTATAAAGGCTTTGGAAAATCACATTCTCTAAAAGCATTTTCCTGCCAATCCAAAATCATATCTCCTGGACTTCCAATATTCTTCTGAGCTTCCTCCCATACTTGTGCTGAAATAAATTCCTAACACACAGAGAGAGCATGGAGAGACAGCAAGAGGCCCATAGAGTGCTCTCCTCCACAAAACTGAGGGCACCTGTTCTCTGATGCCTAGGGCACTTCAGCCAGGGAAGCAGCAAAATGTTTGCTCTTCTTAATTGAGGCTTTTCAGAACATCTCCTGCTTCCAATTGATGGCAAACAGCAGGGTTTCCACTTCCTCCTCTCTCTCTCTCTCTCCTTCCACTATGCCTTTCTCTAATTTAATATGGGCAAAGATGGAGGGAAATGACAAAAGGTAGTAGGGAGGGTGGGAGGAAGGGAGAGAAAAGTGGAAGTCACAAAGAACTGACTGCCAGCTTTATTTTCCACCAGCTTTATTCATCACCAGCAGCTTTATTCTGCACTAGGTGCTGCTGAACATTAAAACCCACACAGTGGGGCTCCTGGGTGGCTCAGTTGGTTAAGCATCAGCCTCTTGATTTTGGCTCAGGTCACGATCTCAGGGTCATGAGATCAAGCTCTGCTGAGCATGGATTCTGTTTGGGATGTCTCCCTCTGCCCCTCCTTTCTTTCTCTCAAAATAAATAAATAAAATATTAAATTAAATTAAATTAAATGAAACCCACACGGAGAAGCCCACCAGTACAACATGGACCACTGAGCTTGAGGAGACATGAGGAATCCACTGCTTCCAGGTTCTGGTGGTGATGGCGAGTGGCAGCCACACCAAGCTCCTCGGTGAGGAAGGAGGAGCTGCTGCTTCCTGTTTTGCCAGCGAGGGTGCACTGGTATTGAGGGGAGCTGGAGGCTCCCACGCTGCTGTGGGCTGCACTGATGGGGGGCCCCAGTGCCCCTGAGTGCTCATGGAATTGAGAGGAAACAAGCAGAATGACAGGACTTGCAACTAGAAACAGCAGTCTCCTGATGCATCCATCCCTTTCTCAAGTCCTGCTCCCTAGAAGTAATTATTCTCACATCTTTTTTTTCTAGGATTTTCTTCCATATTTTAAAATAATACAAGTTTACTACTAGAACCTAATATTTCAATTTTTGAGCATTATCACACTGACTTCTTTCTGTGGAAAACTAGGAATCAGCTACCGTATATACATCATCGCCACTAGCAACCCACACACACGTGCTCACACGTGTACACACATAAGAACACACACGTCCCTTCCCCACATCCTGCAAAGACTGCACTTCCATGGAATCAGTTAAATCAGTTTTCATATTTCATTATGGCCAGGTAAATATCATTTGTCACTGATCTACACTTTACCACAATTACACTTTCTCTCTGGAACCTCACCAGGATATAATTTCGTACCTACTAGAATTGTCAAAAAAAATTAAAATCTGATATGACGAAGTACTGGTGAGTATGTGGCACAAAGGGAATTCTCTTACCCTGCGAGTATGAATGACTACCTTCAGACTATGTAACTTGGAATGGTACTCCCATGCCTGTTTCCCTCTCTGTAAAATAAGGATGACGGGCTGATTGTGAGCATGACGTGACTTCCTGCCTATAATGGGATGGCACAGTGCTGGGTACATAGTAAGGTCTCCCTGCTCCATGCTCTCATTCTGCATGTATTCTTTATAGCAATGATCACACCTTTAACCAAATATTTATGTAATTAATTACGTGATGTCTGTCTCCTCACCAGATTATAAGCTCTTCAAGGATAAAAGCCATACCTATTTTATTCTCAGCTATTCCCTTAATGCTAGCAGAGTGCCAAGAAAAAATAAACCTATGTTGTGTGGACACATCAGGGAAGAAAGAGTGAATGAGTGCCCCCCTCGCTAATGCAGAGACACTGAGTGTGAGGGCTGAAAGTTTCAAGTACAGAATCAGAAACTCTAAGCTATGAAGTTTCTAAGCCACATTTTAGCGATGTAATTCCTTCTATACACTTGGAAATTTCTTATGAGGAAGGTCAAGGATGGTTCATGGAACAGAAAGAATAACCCTCTTTGAAAAAAGAAGCCTGGTTCTACTGAGATGGGATGAAAAGGAGTAAGAAGTGTAGATGACAGTTGGCTTCAGAGTCATAAAACCACAGGAGACACCAATTCACAGGTAAAATGAAAGCAGCTCTGGACTGGACAAGGCGAGAGAGTGCTTACAGTTCGTTGTCACACCCACGTGCTGTCAGGAGCAAAGTGAAAGGAAGTTAGAGGCAGCTTTTGTGTCCACTTGAGAAGAAAGAGGAAAGAAAGAAGGGAGATGAGACGCTTGGTTTCTGATAAGTAAGGCTGGTCTGCCAATTTCCACATGACTTTACGTTACAACCGTTCCATTGGTCAAAGTGAAAGAAAAGAAAGAAAAATTACTATGAGCCCAAGAGAGGTCTTCAGACTCATGGCATTTGGGTACTGGGGCATTTGGCATAAAAGCCATGTTCCAGATGAGCTTGGGTTATAGTGATAACTGGGCTCTTTGCCTTTTACAAATGGCTGGGATTTACAGAGAGCCAACAGAGCAGCAGGCTCTATTAAATGATCTCCAATTATCAACTTCACAGGCAGGAAAGTGATTAAAATTTAATAACATAGCCCAGCTTGTTGCCATTCAACAGAGCTACTGTCATCTTCCTGTCAAGGAGAATAAAGAAGGAGAAAATGCTGGCAAAAAAAAAAAAAAAAAAGAAGAAGAACATTTTAAGGTAGAATTCATTTGACAAGATAGGAGAATAAATCAGCCACGTAAAGAAAAAGATCAAAAGTGATTTTCCCTTGTAATTACTGACTTAGAGTCTGCATGTCAAATGATTGCTATTTATGGATTTAATAGGGAAAGAAATTCTCAGTATGTGCTTCAACTTCTAATATGCTTAGTCAGGACATTCTTATCAATATTCCCACATTAAAATGCTTTTTGCTTTCTTCCTTTAGTTAAATGGACTATTATATAAAGTTATGCTTTCATTTGAATATGATACACAACAATAAAGTAACTATGTGCCTACGTATTTCAAACTGACCCTTTGCAGAACTGCAACAGGCAACTCCCAAAACTGCACTGGCAGTTTTTCTCTAGCAGCATCTCCAGGAGGAAGTAACAGCCTCCAACATCAGGGGCATCTCTTGTTGGACAGCACCCACTTGGATGCTTAGTCACAGGTGAAGTACCTGCCTTGGGGGCTTCATGCTGGGAGGGCATAGGCAGCTCAAAGAAAGCCCTGAAGACAATATATGTCAGACTCTGGAGAAGGGCAAGGGTATGGGCACATGGCATAAAGACCTAGAAGCAAAGGGTGTGTGTAGCAACTTTTCACTGGTGATCTTAATCTATAAATTACATCAACACATTGATGACATGTGACAAACAGGGTAGCTCTCTCTGTGTGATCAACTGCCTAGAAGTAATCTGCAGTGAAACCAATCATGCAGGCTACAAGATGGATCTTTGAAAGTCTTGACTGTACTGACTTTCAAGACAAGTTGACACGGAGACAGATCCCAGGACAGCATCTACTTACTGGAAGCCGACAGTAGCCAGTCTGGGTAGTCCTGGATGGGCATCCTCACCCATCCCATGTGGTTCCAAACTGCTGCTCCAATCAATAGGCGTAACCATTTTTTCTCTTTCCCTCTCTACTTGTGTCTTATGTCCCCGTTGGGGACACCTATAGGCACAGCCTAGATTAATCTACCATATTTCAGAGCTAGCAGTTTAGCAAGGTAGTTGTGCCCCCAGAAAGCTCAGAAAGAGGATCGCAGAGCTATTCAGTATGGGCACTGGTGATAAGCCACCATTGTGGTCACTCTGGTACACACCCTGATTGCCTTTCAAAAGAAACCCTGTTTTCCCAGCTATTTAGAGAGAGGTTCAGTAGAAGAGCAGCCTCACCTAAGGTCACATCCCTTCCCAGAAGGCCAATAAGCAATGACTGATCAATGAAGGAGTATAAAGGTATTGATCGCAAGAGCACTTTTCCATAAACATCTTGCGGGTTAAACTCAATTTTGGAAATTTCTCTTTAGCACTCAATCTAAACACTTGGTACCATGAACGGTCCAGAAAAGGTGCTAAGATGGGGTCTGGACATGGATCATGGATCACTATCTGCCAGATAGCAAAAAGGACCCTCTTTCCCATGGTAAGTGGAGCACACATAGTCCCCAGCACAGAGTAGCAATTCTATTTTTAAAGCTTCACCATTAGTCAACTGGAACGGTGTACTACTAGAACGGAATGCATTAGCTGGTATCCGAAATATAGAGGGGAAGGAGCAGCTATAGGATAATGGGATTACCTGGTTATTGTTATGTTAGATATTACAGAGGAGGTGGCAGGGACAGGGAGGTAGATAATAAGTAGTTGAAAGATTACTTGCGAGTTAAAAGCTATGTATGACAGTCTCCTTGGTAACCTATGAAAAGGCTTCTCGAGAGGGCAGAGAAAGCTAAGGAAAAAGATTCAGGACTTCACTGTCTTAATAGGTGAGCTCCGAAGAACACTATATTCCCATTCAAGCCAGGTCTGCTGTGCAAAGGTCAGGTCCCTGGTGGGGAAAGAATGGGACTCTGAATAGATGAAATATCTGGACTGATGCCCACAAAAAAAAATTTGTTTAATTCCGAGATCAGCATCCCCAGAGCACTCTGAAGGTTATAAAAGTGACCCACTTCTTCCTATCAAAATAACACTCATCCCAGCCTGGCTTAAATATGATGCAGGGGCTTTCCCTCCAGGAGAGGCCACATATACCCCTCAATGAGAAACTCTCCCCCAAAGCTACTTCAAGACCTACCCAGCCTGGATAAGCAGGAATACATGCGGAATTGTATTCTGACGGTGCTTGGTCAAGAGGGCCAAGGCATAAAGTTAGATAAAAGAAAAATTACCATTTAGGGCACACTTTTCTGGGAAACAATATCTAACCCCTTAGCAAAAATCCCAGGAGTTACTGCCTACTACTAGCAAGGCTCCAAGAAGCATGGTGAAAGCCATGACCTATGACAAATTAGACTGAAATTCCAGAACTGGTTACAGTGGTGGACAAAGGCTTAAAAGGCTGAGGGAAGAGACACACTGAAATGGATATTCTATGTAAGGCCTGAAAACCCACCAAATGATTATATTTCCCTGGAAGGTCTTGAGAATATTCCATTTGCTAAGGCCACAAGGAACAAACTGGTAGGAGGGACATCAACATCTCTCCTCTATAGACGAGGACTGACAGTTGGAGAGGCCATTCCACAGGGAAACTCATAATTATAATATGGAAGATGGGATCTCCAAGCAATTGAGGCCACTTAGCAGTATAAAACTGTCAAAATCCAGGTGACAGCATTTGTCATAATAAGCGACCTGAAGTACAGAGAGTTACTAACATGTTTAATAGAATGCAGTAGCCTGGGCACCTGGGTGTTCAGTGGGTTAAAGCCTCTGCCTTAGGCTCAGGTCATAATCTCAGGGTCCCTGCTGGGCAGGGAGCCTGCTTCCTCCTCTCTCTCTGCCTGCCTCTCTGTCTGCCTACTTGTGATCTCTCTCTCTGTCAAATAAATAAATAAAATGTTTAAAAAAAACAAAAAAGAATGCAGTAGTCCTAGGGATCAAATAGATGAGCAAGCAACAAGACTACTACTCAATTTGAATCATCAAAATAAATTAAGTATGGATTATTAGTAGTCCAATAAAAAGTCAGAATCCCTTACAAAGTTTTCAGGCATGAACTAGTTTTCATACTTGGAACCCACTGACTGAGGAAGAAGGAAAGTCTCCAGGAGGAAGGAATTCTCCAATACCCTCTAACAGCACCACCAAGTAACCACAGAAATGATTGCCAAGATCCCTCCTCAAAGGAACCCATGGCTATTTATCAACGTTACTGTGCACTGGAAAAAGGTTCAAACATTTTTTTAATTAATCTATTAATTACTTTGAATAAAAGTATAGTTGACATATATTATTAGTTTTAAGAATACAACACAGTGATGTGACATCTGCATACATGATGAAACAGTCAGTGTAGTCACCATCTGTGATCATACAATGTTATTACAATATTACAATATTATTGACTATATTCCCCATGCTGTACTTTTCATCCCTGTGACTCATTTATTTTATAACTGGAAGTCTGTACCTCTTAATCCCCTCCACCCATCTCACCCATCCCCATATGCTATGCCCTATGGTAACTACCAGTTTGCTCTCTATTTATGAATCGCTTTCTGTTTTGTTTGTCGAGTTTTGTAGATTCCACATACAAGTGAAATTATGTGGTATTTGTTCTTTTCTGTCTTATTTCAATTAGCAGAATACTCTCTAGGTCCATTCATGTTGTTGCAAATAGCAAAACTTCATTCTTTTATGGACTAGTAATATTATATTGTGTATATATACCACAACCTCTTTATCCATTCATCTGTCAATAGACACTTAGGTTGCTTCCATATTTTGGCAATTCTAAATAATGCTTTAAAGAACATAGGGGATGCATATAATTTTATCATTTTTTCATCATGATAAGCATACTCTTCAATCCTTATCCCTTACTTCTCCTATCCTTACCACTACCTCCCCTCTGGTAACCAAGAGTTTGTCCTCTATACTTAAAAGCCTGTTTCTTGGTTTGCCCCGGCCTCTCTCTTTCTTCCCTTTTTTCCTTTGTTTTGTTTCTTAAATTCCACATGAGTAAGATTCCATAATATCTGTCTCTGACTTATTTTGTTTACATTATACTCACTGGCTCTATCCATACAGTTGCAAATGGTAAGATTTTATTCTTTTATTTTTTTTTAAAAGGCTGAATAATGTTCCATTTTATACATATATACGTATAAAATGTTTTCAGTGTTTTATGGTTTTCAGAGTACAGATCTTTTACCTCTTTGGTTAGGTTTATGTTATATATATATACAAATACAACATATATTCATTATCCATTCATCTGTCAGTGGACACTAGGGCTACTTCCATAGTCTGGCTATTTTAAATGCTGCTGCTATAAACATGAGGTGCACTCCCTTTGAGTTAGTGTTTTTGAATTTGGGGATAAACATCCAGTAGTGCAATTACTGGATTATAGGGCACTTCTACTTTTATTTTTTTAAGAAAATTCCATACAGTTTTCCACAATGGCTACACCAATTTGCATTCTCACCAACAGTGCAAGACAGTTCCTTTTTCCCCACATCCTCACCAACATTTGGTGTTTCTTATATTTTTTATTTTAGCTTTTCTGACAGGTATGAGATAGTATCACATTATAGTCTTGATTAGAATTTCCCTGATGATGAGTGAGGTTGAGTGCCTTTTCATGTGTCTGTTGACCATCTAAAGGTCTTCTTTGGAAAAGTGTCTATTTATATCTTCTGCTCATTTTTCAAATGGATTATTTATTTTTCAGGTGTTGAGAGTTTGATAAGTTCTTTATAGACTTTGGATATATTTTTTTAATATTCTATTTATTTATTGAGAGAGAGTGAGAGAAAGCATGAGAGGGGAGAAGGTCAAAGGGAGAAGCAGACTCCCCGCAGAGCTGGGAGCCCAATGCGGGTCTTGATCCTGGGACTCCAGGATCATGACCTGAGCTGAAGGCAGTGGCTTAACCAACTGAGCCACCAGGCACCCCTGTATACTAACTTTTTATCAGATATGTTATTTCCAAATATCTTTTCCCATTCCATAAGCTGTCTTCTAGTTTTGTTGATTGTTTCTTTTGTTGTACAAAAGCTTCTTATCTTGGTGAAGTCCCAATAGTTCATTTTTGCTTTTGTCTCCCTTGCCTCTGGTGATGTGTCTATTAAGAAGTTGCTACAGCTAATGTCAAAAAGGTTACTGCCTGTGTTCTCCTCTAGGATTTTGATGGTTTCCTGGTTTAGTCTTTCATCCATTTCAAACTTCTTTTTGTATACAGTGTAAGAACGTGGTCCATTTCACTTTATTGCATATTGCTGCTCAATTTTCCAAACATCATTTGTTGAAGAGACTGTTTTTTTTCCATGAGATAGTCATTCCTGCTTTGTCAGAGATTAGCTGACCATACAGTTTTGGGCCATATAGTTCTGGATTCTGAGTTTTCTATCCTGATCCATTAATCTATGTGTCTGTTTTTGTGCCAGTAACATTCTGTCCTGAAGACTATAGCTTTGTAATATAACTTGAAGTCTAGAATTGTGATGCCTCCAGCTTTCCTTTTCTTTATCAGGACTGCTTTGGCAATTCAGGGTCTTTTGTGGTTCTATACATTTTTTAGGATTGTGCAAAATGCCAGTGGTACTTTGGTAAGGGTTGTATTAAATGTGTAGATTACTTTGGATAGTATAGATATTTTAAAAATGTTTGTTCTTCCCATCAATGAACATGGAATGCTTTTCCATTTCCTTGTGCCCTTCAGTTTCTTTCCTCAGTGTTTTATGGTTTTCAGAGTACAGATCTTTTACCTCTTTGGTTAGGCTTATTTGTAGGTATCTTATTGCTTTTGATGCAATTACAAATGGGATCAATTCCTTGATTTCTTTTTCTGCTGCTTCATTACTGGTGTATAGAAATGTAACAGGTTTCTATACATTGTTTTTTTTTATCCTGCAACTTTGCTGAATTCACATATGAGTTCTGGCAAATTTTTGGTGGAGTCTTTTGAATTTTCTCCATAGAATGTCATGCCATCTAAAAATACTGAAAGTTTGACTTCTTCCTTGTCAATGTGGATGCCTTTTATTTCTTTTTGTATTCTGACTGCGGAGGCTAAGACTTCTAATACTATGCTAAATAGTAATGGTGACAGTGGACATCCCTGTCTTATTCCTGACCAGAGGGGAAAAGCTCTCAATTTTTCAGTTGTCAGTCTTTCATATACGGCCTTTATGATGTTGAGATATGTTCCGTCTATCCCTACTTTGTTGAAAGCTTTTATCAAAAGCGAATGCTATATTTTGTCAAACACTTCCTCTGCATCTACTGAGAGGACCATATGGTTCTTATCCTTTCTTTTATTAATGTGGTATATCACATTGATTTGCAAATATTGAACCACCCCTGAAACCCAGGAATAAGTCCCAGTTAATCATGGTAATTCTTTTAATGTGCTGTTTGATTCAATTTGCTAGTATCTTGAGAAGCTCCGCATCCATGTTCATCAGGGATATTGGCCTAAAGTTCTCCTTTTTATGGGGTCATTGTCAGGTTTCAGAATCAAAGTAATGCTGGCCTCATAGAAGGAGTTTGGCAGTTTTCCTTCCTTCCTTTTATTTATTTATTTATTTAGTTAGTTAGTTAGTTAGTTAGTTAGTTAGTTATTCTTTAGAAGAATAAGTATTAACTTTTTTTAAATGTCTGGTAGAATTCCCCTGGAAAGCCAACTGGCCCTGGACTTTTGGGAGATTTTTATTACTGATTCAGTTTCTTTGCTGGCTACAGGTCTATTCAAATTCTCTATTTCTTCCTGTTTCAGTATTGGTAGTTCATCTATTTCTAGAAATTTGTCCATTTCTTCCAGATGGCCCAGTTAATTGGCATATAATTTTTCTTAACATTCTAATTGTCTGTATTTCTGTGATATTGGCTGTGATCTCTCCTTTTTCATTCATCATTTTATTTATTTGGTTGCTTTCTCTTTTCTTTTTGATAAGTCTGGTTAGAAGTTTATTAATTTTATTAATTCTTTCGAAGAAATAGCTCTTAGTTGTACTAATCTCTTCTACTGGGGGTTTTCGGTTTTGTTTCTGTATCATTTATTTCTGCTCTAATTGTTATTTCCCTTTTTCCGCTGGCTTTACACTTTATTTGCTGTCCTTTTCTAGCTTGTTTAAGTGTAAGGGTAGGTTATATAGTTGAGACTTTTCTTCCTTCTTAAGGTAGGCTGTATTGCAATGTATTTTCCTATTGGGTCTGCCTTTGCTGCATCCCAAAAGTTTTGAACCATTGTTTTCATTTTCATTTGCTTCCATATACTTTTTAATTTCCACTTTAAGTTCCCAGTTAACCCATTCATTCTTTAGTAGGATATTCTTTAACCTCCACATCAATAGCATGTTTATTTAACCTTCCTGCATCTGTTGTCTTTCCAGACTGTTTCTTGTGGTTGATTTCTATTTTCATAACATTGTAGTCATGCATGGAATAAGCTCAATTTTTCTGCATTTGTTGAGACCTGTTTTTTGGCCTAATATATTATCTATTCTGGAAAAATTTTTCCACATGCACTTGTAAAGAAAGCATATTCTGCTGTTTTAGGATAGACTGTTCTGAATATATCTGTTAAATCCATCTGGTCCAGTGAGTTATTCAAAGCTACTGTTTCCTTGTTGATTTTCTGCTTGGATGACCTATCCATCAATGTAAGTGGGGTGTTAAATTTCCCTACCATTACTGTATTATTATCAATTAGTTTATGTATGTTAAAAGCTGCTTTATATATCTGGGTGCTCCCATGTTGAGGGCATAAATATTTACAATCATTACAGCCTCTTGTTAGATTGTGCCCTTAACTACCATACAGTCTCCTTCTTTATTTCTTGTTCCAGTCTTTGTTTTAAAGTCTGTTTTGTCCAGAGCACCTGGGTGGCTCAGTCAAATGGGCATCCCACTCTTGATTTCAGTTCAGGTCATGATCTCAGGGTCGTGGGATCAATCCCCAGGTCAGGCTCTGCAGTCAACAGGGAGTCTGCTGAAGATTATCTCCATCTCAAAAAAGAAAGAAAGAAAAAGATTATCTCCATCTCCCCCACCCCCCCCATGTGCACATACATGCCTGAGCTCTCCCTTTCTCTGTTTAATATAAATAAATAAATAAATAAATAAATAAATAAATAAATAAACCCTTTAAAAAATTTCTCTTTTGTCTAATACAAGTATTGCTGCCCCAGCTTTCTTTTGGCATCCACTTGCATGATATTTCTCCAACCTCTCACTTTCAATATTCAGGTATCTTTTGGTCTGAAATGAGTCTCTTGTAGGCTGCATGTAGCTAGGTTTTGTTTCTTTAATCTACTCTGTCACCCTATATCTTGTGATTAGAGCATTTAGTCCATTTATATTTAAAGTAATTACTGATAGATATGTATTTATTGCCATTTTGTTACTTGTTTTGTGGTTTCTACAGAAAATCTACAAATTTTCTCTGATCCTTCCTCTCTTGCTCTATGTCATGGTTTGCTGGATTTCTTCAGTGATATATTTGGATTCCTTTCTCTTTATTCCTTGCATAGTTATTACTAGGTTTTTACTTATGGTTACCATTAGGTTTGTATATAACATCTTCTGCATATATCAATCTATATTAAGTTGATGATTGCTTAAGTTTAAACCCATTCTTTACTCTTTTCCTTCCCATGTTTTAGGTGTAGTGTCATATTTTACTTCCCTTTATTTTATGAATCCCTTGACTAAATTTTACACAAATACTTATACTTTCATTGACTTTGTATTTTTTTACTTTTCACACCCTTACTCATAGTCTTCCTTTCTACTCAAAGAGTTCCCCATAATATTCTTATAGGACTGCTTTAGTGATCATGAACTCCTTTAGTTTTTGTTTGTGTTAGAAACTTTTTATCTCTCCTTGTATTCTGGATAATAGCCTTGCTGGATACTGTATTCCTGGCTGCAGATTTTTCCTTTTCTTTTTTTTTTTTTTTTTTTTTTTTTTTTTTTTTTTTTTTTTTT